>PVJH01045613.1:0-12290 GCA_004026705.1 Nesogale talazaci
GTTCAAAGTAGCAAATCTGTTCTTAAGAGGTCCTCAAAATTCAGGTGGAATATGCTCAAAGTCATATTTTGGTTCTCATGGATTTATTCTAATTTTCTTCCTGGTGTTAGCTACTGATTCTGAGCATCTTCGTTATCTCTTCAGACATATGCAGTCAATTTGATATCTGTATTCCATCTGAAGAGATCCACCTGTCTAGTTGCTGTTTATGTTGCTGAAAAACAAGCAGTTGTGATGAAGGTTTGTCAAGCGATCTGTGCTTCTTTTCTATCTTGAAGGCCACATTTCCCAACTGCTCTTCTTTGCTCATTGCTTCCAAGTTTTGCATTCCAATTGTCAAAAATGATCAATGCATCTTGACTGTATATATGACCAATTTTGCTTTAAAAACACTGCTAAAATATTTCAATTTCTGCAGCACTAGCTTAAATGGTTGCTGCATAATTTGAATAATAATTGTGTTGATTGAAGTTCCTGATTTGTGGAAAGATATAAATTCTACCACAGTCAGCTTTGTACTTTAAATCATGAAATGTCCTTTTTGATCATGCCTGTAATGCTATTCCTCTTAAATCTATCATTCATGGCATAATACACTGTATGATT
Organism: Nesogale talazaci; assembly: GCA_004026705.1. Classification (NCBI taxonomy): domain Eukaryota; kingdom Metazoa; phylum Chordata; class Mammalia; order Afrosoricida; family Tenrecidae; genus Nesogale; species Nesogale talazaci. The sequence continues at coordinate 607 of PVJH01045613.1, forward strand.
TTCTGACTCGACATGCCCAGTATCAGTCCATTTCAGTTCACTAATATCTAGAACTTTGATCTTTATGCATTTCATTTCATTTTTTCAATTTCCAATTTTCCTGGATTCTTAAGTCATACATTCCAAATTCTGATTATTAATGGGTGTATTTAGCTATTTCTTCTCAATTTTTAACTGAGTCCTATCAGCAAACAAAGGTCCTTACGGAATTTTACTCCTGTAGGCTTTACTCCATCCATGCCACTGAAGTCAATCCTACTTTCAGACGATAGCTCTTTCTTGGTCATATTTTATGTGCCTTCTGATTCGAGGGACTCATCTTCTGGCACTATCTGTGGCAATGCTCTGCTCTTTTCCTGAAGTGGTCAGAATCTGGCAATGTTTCAATGATATCAACAAAGTTTTCAGTGGCTAATTCTTTCTTCATGCACTGTTCTTATCTTGAAGCTCTGCTGAGACCCTGTTGGCTGTGAGTGGTCCTGCTGGTATTTCAAAGTAGAGTGTCATAGCTTCCAGCAGCACAACACAACAGAAGGCACCACAGTGCAGCAAACTGACAGACAATGTGATACTTGAATATTGTGTCCACTATGTTAAAATTAGATTGGTTGTTTTATTTGAATCTTTCAGCTCTGCTAGTGGAAAATGAACTTGCAAGTTTCTCTTCTCTTCTCTGTGATGAGGAAAGTGGTATGAAATTATTGGGGGATCATAGCAGAATGGTCAGCTGCTGGCATTTTCTGAAAGACATCAGTTCACCTTGGAGACATTATTCCTCTAGCCATATAATTTGACAGCTTCTGTCACTTCACCTTTGTTTTTGTTTTTGTTTGTTTGTTTGTTTTGGGGGGGCATCACTGCTCTCCAGTGGTGGGAGTAGGAGGCCCAACCCACTGCTGGAATTGAACCTCCGTCCCAGTGGGCCGCAGTCCCGCGCACAACCACTACACCACCGGGGCTCAGCCCCACTTCACCTTTTAAAAACATCACTTGGCTTCATTTTGTGGCTTCCTTTAATATATTCTACTTCCTCATTAAACACTATTTATCAATTTTAACATTAGTGGTGCTATTATACCATGGAATTCACTAAAAATATTTGGTTCATAATCAACAGTTCTGTATACTGGATGATCTTTAATTTTGTGATTAATTTATATATGACTCAAAATACCGTATAGGTTTTGTTTTGCCATCGAGTCAACATTTGCTAGTCTTTTCCTCTTTGTTCATAGCTACTAGTTGGATAATGACTCTTAGAAGTTTTTAGCCTAGAAAGAAGAGATCCAGTAAGAGGAGAAAAAGAATGTTATACCACAGTGAGCTATATCCTAAGCCAAACCATGATTGAAAAAAATAAGGTGGACAAAGACACATAAACAGAGAAGAAGAAAACAGCCAGACTATATAGAAAGGGCCACCTGCTAACTTAGGATCAATAAGGATTACTCTCGGCTACTAAAAAAAAAAAAGCAACAAAATCATAAAACCAACAATTGACGAAGTTCATTCTGACTCATGATGAACATCATGCATTCCAACCATCTCTTGGCTAGTAGTTGACTACTTAACTGATTGTGCTACCCAAAAACTCCTCCTTGCAGAAAATAGAAACTAACACAGGCTAGAAGTAACACAGCCCTGCCTCACCCTTAATTTGTGTTTGTAATCACTTTCCCTGTGAGAAAATAAATCTTTTGTCCCCCTTAAAGCCACCAGCTCATGTTATTTCTGTTACAACAACCTTGGAAACTCAAGTTTCCTCATGCCCAAGCAATGCTCAAGATACTTCTCTAAGCAGGACCTTTTGGCCTTTTTTTTTCTTTTCTTTCATTACTGCATTTGATATGATGTCTCTGAATACAGACACCCTTCTGTCTTTCTAATTACTGCCAGCATCCCACAAAATGGCTGACACCTGAAGAACTTCAGAGAATGTCTATCAAATATTAGGGGGAAATGGTATTGCTTTCTCCTACTGTGGCAGTCTCTGGGGAAAATGTTCGGTGAAACCCATTATACAAAGTCAGGTACTCTTTGCCTTACTTGTTGTGTGCGCTCAGCCTGCTTAAAAAATCATAGTATTGTACTGAAACTCATAAAATATATCTTTTCTACTGCTGTTTTTTTAGCTAATGGATTGCACACACACATATCTGTATGTATATATATGTGTGCATATATATGTGTATGTATATGTGTGTGTCTGTAAATATACAGGTAAAGGTGTTACGTGAACCTTATTTTTGTCTGTCCCAAATAATGCATACACAGCACTTCAAAATGGCTTAAGTGTTGTTGTCATTTCCTGGGCAAAATAAAATAGGAGCCATATGATTCAGCAATAGTCAGAAAACATACTTTGGGGAATATGTCAAAGAAAAAAAGGGGAAAAAAAGAATAACAACAAAAGGTGACATAGAAAACTATACTTTTCAGAAATAAATTGGCAAATTAAAATTTTGAGAAATGTTTGTCTGGTTGTTTGTAATTCACAAATTTGAGGGAAAGCTTAGGATACACAAATATCACAGTCATCTTTTCTTTCTCTTAACTTATTGAGTTTTCATGTTAGTACCTTGAGTCACTATGCCTTACTTTATTTAACCATACCATAAATGTTGCTCATTTATATTATTTTGATCCGTTGGTCTTCAATGGTGTGTTAGGCTAGAGAAACAAATTCACAAACATGCATGTGGATATAAGGGAAACATTTATATAAAAGAGGAATGGAACATTGAGAAAGCATCCCAACCCAGTCCAATCCAAGGTCATAAGTCCAATATTAGCCCGTATGTCCAACACCAGTATATAAAGTCTCCTTCTGATTCATGAAGCATGTGAAATGACACCAGAACAATCACAGGCCAATGGGTGCAGAGTCTTGTGTGTCCAGTGGCAGTAAAAGCATCCGGGCGCGGGCAATGGTCACCCCATGGCTCCTTGTTTCCAGGGTTCAGGGTCCATCAGCAGTATCCATTGGTGGTAGAAGTATCTCAGCTCTGGCAGGGGTCTTTCTGTGGCTTCAGAGGTCAAGTTCCAGGTCCCATCAGGGTAAATCTGTGTGGCTTCTCCTCTGCCTCCTCCAGTTCCTAGGACTCAGGGTCTAGGCTGCCATCTTTTCTTGTAAGTAGAGTGTCTCCCAGACTGAGTCAAGTCTCTCACCTCCAATTAAGAAATACTTCCCAGGAGAAAGCTATGCCCACACAGAGGCCTCATTGGCTATCTCCAGATTGACAGGCTAGACTCCATCCCTACACTCCCAGTGCTGAAATTGACACAGATCAGTGACTGCCACATATGACATTTTAATATACTTTTCGCTTTATTTAGTGCTCATTATTTCCTTGGTGTTTCAGACATAAAATTCCTCAACAGAGAACGATTAGATAGGGCACTATATAATAGGAGCTACTGTGATAAATGATATTGCCTTCTTAAAACCTATCTTTAATATATGCATACAAATGCAAAATAAAACTCATGGCTGATTTTGGAAAATCTTAAAAGCAGAAGTAAAAAATTAAGTCATTATTATTCTTGCCACTTAAATGCAATCCACTTTGTTTTAGGTGTGCATGTATAAATATATATACATATTTTGTTTAATGAGAATGATTGCCTAGGGATCACACAGAAACATGTGAGTATTGTGTATAGGTCACAGAGTCTTGCTTATGGCGATCCAATTTTTACACACACACATTTTTTTTCCAAAGGAAACTGAATATGACTCTGTGAGTTGTGAATGGTTACAGATAAGTTCTTTCAATAATACACTTGTCTGTAGTAAGCCAGTAAATAAAAAAGTACTATTGAAATGGGGGCTTCTGGGGAGATCTTCTGGGCTAGGTAAATCCAAGGCAGAATGGTCAGGTCAGGAGGTTATGGTGTCTGTTATTTGAGATTCCATAAGGAATATGTTTTTCAGATGGACAAAGGAAAACCATAGGAGCTTATTAGGAAGAAATATTAAGAAAAAACATCATAGATGTTTCACTGAGAAATTGTTTTCCATCACAACAATGCATATCCTCATTTTTTGAGGATAATACAACTTTGCTACAAGGAATTATTTCGGAAACTTTACTTGGTCCCTCATACAAACTTGGTTTTACCCTTTCAGATTACTTTTGCACATGAAACTCACACAACCTTTCAAAGAAAGCCATTTTGAGTTTTTCAAGGTTGCCTCAACAGCAGTTTTGACAGTGTAATATTAAGAATGTAAAATAGTTCAAAGAAGAGTTGGAGAGATGAAAACATTACCTTCAGAAACATATAGTGCTAGCCAGAGGACATGTGGAGACAGTGACTTTACACTTTGATAATTTTGTTTATTAAAGGGCTCTATGATTTTGTTGCAATACTTTTAAACGTACATGTACATATATTCAGAAATATTTCTTTATTACAATTTCTAAAACATTTTAAACTGCTGCTACTTTTAGAACTACACATTATTGGAGTGCATACCATGATATGGTTGTTTTTAAATTCTACTTATATAGCACATACAATGGGATTTTAAAAATTAATGGAAAATAGAAATACAAGTTAACAGAAGTTTTCAGTGAACATTTCAAAGCTTTGAGTCAACATTTCAACATATAAGTTGTTATTAAGTACCATTAAATCAGCTCCACTTCATGGGGATTCTACGTACACCATAATGCACAGCCTCACAAGAGTTATGCTTGAGTTCATTGATGTGTCTATGCCAATCTCTCTCCCAAAAGGGCTTCTCCTTTTACTTCCTGCCTTTGAGTTTTCCCCAGCATGACAGCTTGTTTCAGGGACTGGGCTCTCTTGGTGACATGTACAAAGTACATGAGACAATGTCTCAATTGACTCACTTTCAAGAAGCAGGTGGCTATAGTTCTTCCAAATCATATGTTTGTTCTTTTGGAAATCCAGGAAACTTACAATATTCTTCACTAGCCTCATAATTCAAATGCACAAATTCTTCTTTTGTCTTCCTTATTCACTGTTCAACTTTCACTTGCACGTGATGAAATTATCCTGGCTTAAGCTTTAGAGATTATGGAGTCAGCATACAGACCGAATAAAGATGGTGATAAGATAAACGCTGATGCATACCTTTTCTGATTTTAAACTCTGCAGGACCCCCTAGTTTTGTTTTTTAAAATTGCCCCTTGATCTATGTATTATAGACTCTACATGAACACAATGAAGTTTCCTGGAATTCCCATTCTTTTTATTACTATCCATAGTTGCTTTTGATCCACAGGGTTGAATGCTTTTGGATAGGCAGTAGAACACGAATACATATTTCTGGCATTTTATCCTGTCAGTCAAGATAGGATATAATGACTGGTGTCCGTCATTATATAATATATTCTTTTTTATACTGTATTCTTTTGTTAATGTGTCCAGCAATTCTGCCAGCTCCCTGTCAGTGTGCTGCTTTATGACTGTTAAACCATCTTCATAAAACTTTTACTTGCATGTGATGTCAAAAATGATGCTTGGTCATTTTTGTGTCTATTGGGTCACCTCTCTTTGGAATGGATACAAATATGGAACTCTCCTAGTCCACTGAAAAGGCATCTGTGTTCCAAATTTCTTGGTATGGACCAGTGAATGTTTCTAGTGTGCCATCAATTGGTGGAAATATTTCAATTAGCATAATTTCATTTCCTGAAGCCTTGCTTTTTCCTGATGCTTTCAGTGTAGTTTGGACTTTTTCTTCCTGTACCATCTGTCTCCGCCCCTAGGCTGTCTCTTGACATAGTGGACTCTGGGTAGGTTCTTTTGGGGACAGTGGATCTGTGGACGCATTCCACTTTCTTCGGATGTCTTCTCCATAACATAATATTTTGCACAAAGAATATGTTCACATCATGACTCAGCGTATGTGTATCCTTATTCAGTGCTTTCAGCTTAACCCATCCTGATCACAATCTTTTGTTTTGCAGGATGGTTCTTTTCATATTCTATTCTCTGCTTTATATTGTTTTCTCAAGTTGCCCTTTGAAATCTGCTGTCCATCTATTTTTTTTTAATCATGATTTTCCTATTTGGTTTCGCCAGACTATGATTTAGAGCAATTTTAAGAGTCTCCTCTGAAGTCCACTTTGATCATTACTTTCTATCCTGTCTTTTAACGAATTTTTTTGTTTTCTTCAAATACGGTGATCTTGATGTCTTCCCACAGTCTGTCAGGGCTTTGGTAATTAGTGTTTAATGAGTCATATCTATTATTGACATGTTCTCAAAATTCAAGTGGGACATACTCAATATCGTATTTTCCCCAAATAAGGATTCACAGGATAGAATTTCCTTCACACTTTCCTGAGACTATGAATCTATAAAGGAGTAGAAAACCTCTTAATTCTGCAGAGTGGCTAATGGTTTCAAACTATAGCCTTTGAGGTTAGCAGGCTAATGAATAACCACTGCACCAATAGGACTCTTCATATCGGTCCTTGTTTGGGCTAATTTTAGGTACATTAATTTTGAATACATCAAATAAAGCTGGATGAAACTACTTATTGATCTGTCTTAATGTTCAGATTTGTACATAACAGATAAATAATGTACAGTGTGAGTATTCAAAATATATATCATATATAACTCAAAATGTATAATAAATAATGATACTGAGAAACAATGAAATTTATTCAGAAAATGAGGCATCAAGGTGAAACAATAAGCTGAACTGAGCTCTAGATTTCTTTGATGGGAACAATTGTGATAGATAATCTAATATTTTTAGAAAATTAGCTATGATTAATGATACCTTATTATATATTCAAACATAATGAAATTGTCATAACCAACTATTCATTAAATAAAATACTTTTTCGACTAAAGATTTCAAATAAAATAAAACTTAATAGAATTTTAGTTATCAATTTAGCATAATAGACTTTACTCTTTTCACAAAGAATACAATATTATTTATATTTTGAGATATTAAAAATAATATTATTAATGTAGAGGTTTTTTGTTTTTTTTTGTTTTTGTTTTTTGGGCATCAGTGCCCTCTGGTGGTGGGAGTAGGAGACCCAGCCTTTCTGCTGGATTTGAACCTCCAACCCAGTGGGCCGCAGTCCTGCGCACAACCACTATGCCACTGGGACTCAGCCCAATGTAGAGTTTATATTATAAAATAGTCACGAGAAAAAAAAATCTGGCAAAGCAGAAAGTAACTAACGAGAGTAGTGGAACAGATCAAATAAAGTAATAATTAATTACTGAAGACCAAGAAATGGAGGAGTGATCAAAGGTAGTCTGTGAACTAACAATATTTCTTTTAGTGATGTCAAATCAGTAACAAACAGGTGCTGGGGGACTCAGTGATGTCTCTCAAAAAATATGGCCATTTTAAGTGTCTAATTCCACTCCATTTGGAATTTAGTGGGTGCTTTTTTTGTTATACTAATGAAGTCAAGCTAAATTTATGGCTAAGGAAGAGATAATGGAGTAGATTCAGTCATAAACCTAATACTTTCTTCTTGGTCTCCTACAAAAGTAGCAAAAATATTTAGCTTAGTATTACTCTGTATATTAATACTAAGCACAAAATTAAAGTGCAGAAAAGACCCAGGCAGCCATAGGAGAAAGCAGACATCTAGGAACGTCTGTGGCTGCTCTCAAAGAAGGACCAACCCACATAGAGTTCAACTGAAAGAGTGGACAGAGGCAGAAGTCTCTCAAGAAGACATTGACTGTGAGAGATTTGTTTGGGGATAGAAAAATGAGTTCTATTTTTCCAGTTATTTTAAATAATGACAAATATGAATAGATATAGCAAAATATAAAAAACACCTAAGGAAAATAAGTAATTTATGTGCTTAATAATGCAAAACTTTGCAAGGAACCCAGTGAGGCTAGGAGAAAGGATGGCTAACACGGAAAGATTGGGAGCCGAAATGCCAAGGGTTTCCTTGTAGCAGAGATTTCATAAGAACAAAATAATAGTTTTTTTATGGAATAGCTTCAAACTAAGGTAGCCTTTTGAGTCCCATATTTCTCTATAGTTTGTTCCAATCCGTCAACCTATAATGGAGAAATATTGTCAAAAGTGAAAGAAGAAATGTTAACACTAATTGCATGATCAAATACAGTCTTAGAAATTTGTTGTCTAGTGCTCAGTCAAATATTGTTTTCCTTTTCTCTCTTCAGTTAATCAGCCCATAAATCAAGGCAATGAATTGTGAATCCATTTGAATGTCAATATCATATCAATCTGGGGCAGTGAAAAGACAGTGAAGGTCATGCATGTACACGGCTTTCTATGTGATCTATTTTCATCCTATGCTATTTTTTGTGGAAAGTAACTAGACTCATGACAGGATTATAAATATTACTGAGTTAGGCCACTCAACTAACTGCCATCAAGTCTGTTCCAACTTATAATAACCCTACGGGAGGGAACAGAATGCCCTCTTCACGTTCAGAGGCTGTATAGAGTTATGGGAACAGAAGCTTCATATGTTGCCAGAGGAAGAATGAATGGTTTTGAACTCCTCGAGTTGTTTTTAGCAGCCTAATGTGTAGCCCACTAAACCCCAGAAAGGGTCCTTGCTAGACCAGCAAGATTTAGCATTTACTTGTCACTGAAGATATATATTGTCTTCTCTAAGAGTTACTCCTTGACTTTTGGCAGTAACTCCTGACTATGAGGTGTACTGCCATTGTCTCTCATCACTGCTGGTTGTTCTCGTGGTAGATTAACACTCGAAGCATTCCAGATAGGATTCACATTGTATGCACTAACTGGCAGATTAATGAATCCTAGGTAATTAAGAAAAAAATTGACATCGGATATTTATCTAAAGGATCTCAGCTGGAAGGTCTGGAGATCTATTTCCAAAAAAATTGTAGCTTATTAAAATCCTACGGAGGACAGTTCTACTTTCAAACATTCTGCGGGGCTCTCACAAGTCAGATGGACTAGCGGATGCTGTGCCATCAAGGTCTAAAACAGCTAAAAGTGAGCTCTCTTTAATTGAATTGAAGTCATCCAAAGGGACATGCAGCCCCCCACAAAATTCAATAATCTATAGTTAATTTCAGCATGTTTTTAGATATTTAAAGATTACATTTACTTCATAGTCCTTGGACTTCTAAAGAATCCAGCTTAAATTCTAGTTAAACCACATATTTTATGAACAATTTCAAGGTACATACCGAAAATTACTTTAAAAAAGCTGATGTTATAAACATTCTTTCCAATAAAGAGAGGAATATGTGGGTTCAAGTAAAGAATTCAGACCTACAAATTATAGTGTTCAGCTGAGAAGTCTTTTTCTCCCTATATGCCTATTAAGAATTATATTGGGACATTTATTTGTTAAAATACCTTCAGAGATTATACAGAAATCAAGCGATAATATTAAAAAGTAAAAAGCATGTGAAAATTACATTAAAATTATTCAGGGTATGTTGAATTTACTGCCTAAGGCAACTAATATATTATTTCTAGAATGCCATTCTAAACCACTTGATTTATATACGAGCAAACATAATAAAATAATAATTGATGTGCAGAAATTTGTTCATTTCTTGAGAAATAAATACCACAGTCATTCTGAAACTGAAATTCATAAATGCTTATTAACCAGAGGCATTCAATTAATCCTTTTTAAGTCAAGAGCCAACAACCACAAAGGAGAACTCTTATAAATTACTTTGGCCCTCAGAATTTTAAAGGATAATTATTAACATGCAACAGTAACTTAAAGAAAGATTAAAATAGGATCTCCATTAGAAAGTATTAATTAAACTATAACAAGTCTAATTATACAAGCAACTCTTAAGATTACTTCGAACAGAAAATTATATGGATAACTGAGCACCGATGATAGACTCTAGGAAACACATTGGTGGACAAAATTTTTTCTACATCTAAGTCTATGTGGCAAGTTAAGCTTGTAAAAACATAATATAAAATGCTACAGGAAATGCTATAATATATATATATATATTCAAGGACACTGGCTGCATACTATAAGAAAGTGGATGGTTATGCTTGGAGAAAGATACAAATGCAAATGATACTTTAGTTATAGTGGAAACACAACATAGGAGACCATGACACACTGGAGGTAGAATGTGGCTGTGGCACAAGAGCAGAAACGGAGGGGCAGGAAGTGTGCATAATGATTATTTTTTAAATTGGCACACTATTGGATGTAATTGACACATGAATGCAGTTTAGATTAATTAAACTTGTAAGGCCTTGTAAAGCCTAGAATGGCAAGCAAAATACTTTGACCTTTATTGAAAATACTGGGGAGCCATTGAGAAGAGGAATAAAGATAAGAGAATTAGGAAGGCAATTCTGTTTAACTGAGGTGAAGAAAGCTTAGAGGTGTGAAGACTTCCTCCACAGGCTGATTTTGCGCTTACTCGATGTTTTATTTGCTCTTCCTGGCTATTTAAGTCTATTGACTCATCCCTGATTCCAAAACATCTAAACGCACATGCGTACAAACACCCGACCTGATTCCTGCCTCCTTGTCTTACTCTCAAATTTCCCATTTCCTGTTGTATCATTCCTTTTTCTACTAGGACTGTGACTGCACTTCCAGATTTGTCCCATTTTCCACTTTCAAGATAAAAGTCTAAAACCACAGAATTCTACTAATAAAAAACAGATTTATTTGATACGTAAGTTAGTTCTGATCATCTTGATAAAAAATGGGTAAATCAGATTTGTGTAGATTTTATGTCTTCTTGATGATGGGGGAAATAAATATGGCATAAGTAATTGTTACATGTAGAAAAATAGTAACAGGGGAATATTATGGGACATCTAGGAGCAATCATATGTCCTTCTTGCATTGTGATGAAAAAACATTACAGCTTATGGTCAAAATGTCTGCCTGCTGAAAAAAAGATAGAGCTTAGTAAGACTCAATATAAACCAGGGCACAATTACAAAACCATTACGCCTTAGAAAGACTATTAAACGTAAAACCCTAAGATAATTCAGAATGTTAATGAAGTCAAATTTCTCAATTGACCTAAAATGGTTTTGCACAAGGACAGAAAAGTTTACTGATTGAGTGTGGAGACTGGTAAGGAGGGATACGATGTACACTCCAGCTGTGTTTCTTCAGCAGGAAACTCTTTTTCTGAAATATGATTGAATGATCAGTACTTGAGTGTTTGGTTCTTTAGAAAATGTACGAATATGTTTCATCTACTGGAACTTACTGTTCCTGTTCAGGATTATTTATTTTTCTCATTGGTGAACATTTCTACTTCTTTCATAGGCTCAGCATATATTTCAGAAATTTAATAGAGGAATTCATTATCTTTAATTCTATTGTTATATGAAGTTTTTGAACCTCATTGTATGCACTGGTCAGATTTCAATGATTTTGTTGAGCAAGATTAAAGGGTATCTTATTGTAAGGACTATCTATAAAAGATTACATATTCAAATAAAGAGCTGCTAAGACTCAAATGTGCCACATGGTGGTGCAATCGTTATATCTTGGGTTACCAACCGCCAGGTTGGCAATGTCACACCATTGGTGCTCCTCAGGAAAGAGTCAAGGCTTTCTAGTCTTAAGAGTTAGCGTCTGGGAAAAACCATTGGGATGTTTTTATGTTGTCCGGTAGGGTCACTATGAGTTGGAATCAACTTCATGGCAGAGATTTGAAGACTCAAACATAAGCATGCTGACATGGCATTCAGACGA
>PVJH01045614.1:0-12281 GCA_004026705.1 Nesogale talazaci
CGGATCACACCAGCCTGTGTGATCACCAGGTGTCGATGGAATCAGTTATCAGACATCAAAGAACAAAAGTTCCTATCATTGTGAATAAGGGAGACTGCAGGTTGGGGATCCAAAGTCCATCTACAGGCAACTGGACATCCCCTCACTGAAGAGCAGCAGGGAGCAGACGAGCCAGTCAGGGTGCAGTGTAGCAATGATGAAACATACAACTTTCCTCTAGTTCTTTAATGCTTCCTCCCCCCACTATCATGACCCCAATTCTACCTTACAAACCCGAGTAGATCAGAGGATGTACACGGGTACAGATGGGAACCAGAAACACAGGGAATCCAGGACAGATGATCCCTTCAGGTCGTGGTGAGTGTGGTGATAACAGGAGGGTGGAGGGAAGGTGGGGTAGAGAAGGGGGAATCGATTACAAGGATCTACATATGACCTCTTCCCTGGGGGACAGACATCAGAAAAGTGGGTGAAGGAAGACATCGACAGTATAATATATGACAAAATAATAAATTATCAAGGGTTCATGAGGAAGAGGGGGAGAGAAAGGGGGAATGAGGAGCTAATACCAAGGGCTCAAGTAGAAAGCAAATGTTTTGAGAATGATGAGAGTAACAGATGTATAAAAATGTGCTTGGCACAATGGATGGATGTGTGGATTGTGATAAGAGTTGTCCGTGTCCCCAATTAAATAAAATAAAAATAGATTACAGTCTTGGAAACTGTAAGGGGCAGTTTTTCTCTGGGCAGGAATCAACGCAACAACACAAAGCATTATATGTGAGCAGCAGAATGCTCATCCCACAAAAGCCCGCTTAGAGGACCTGGCTGTGAAGACCAGGCAACGGTGCTCCTCGGGCACTGACCAAAGCTCTCCTGGAGCTGTGAAATGAAATGACAGACGCCCATGGTACAGGTCCCGGAACTGGATGGAAGGAGCTGTGGGACAGCCACTGTCCTGCTGATACACAGGGAAATCAGTAAAGACCACCCACCCACCACCAGAGAGAAAAGCAACAGGGGCAGGAGCCGCATCTTCCTCACCCTCCCAGCTGCCACAGATGCTGTCTGCTCTCCCAGTCTAGTGTGCTCTCTCCCACCTGCCCGGACCCCACCAACCACACCCCTGACCTTCTTCTTCCAGCCTTCCCCTTTCCAACCGACTCTTCTCCTTTCCAGTCTCCTCCGACTACCAGAAGGATCTTTGGGAGATGTTTTTAACGGGTCAAGGGATTTCACTGCCCTTGTTGAAAAACAGTCCAACTTTCTCATGATGGTCCACAAAGCTCTGCTCTCTGAATCAGCAGCCCTCTTTTCCAGCCCACTTCCTTCCTGTCCTGGGGGCCTCCTCTCCCTCCCTTGAACATGCCTGGGATTTCATATGACTCCTCGGCCTGGAATTTTGTATGGCTCGTGCCTTCCTGTCCTTCCGATCAAAGCTTTGCTGTTGCCTCGCAGGGAAGGTATCGGCGATGGCCCCATGCAGCCGAGCATCCTGCTCACCTCCCACTGCCATTCCAGGTGCTCTCAGAACAGCAGCGGCTTCTTGTTTATTTAGTTCTTAATGTGCCAGTGTCCGAAGGTCATGTCTGTTTTAGTCATGAAACAGCCTAGAATGATGCCTGCCGCTGACAAAAGAATGTGGATTCCGTGGAGAGGAACTTTGATTCTGGATCTCAGTTTGGGCTTCCCAGCTTCCCTGAGTCAGCCTTACCTATCTCATGAGGCACCTTTGTGGGAGTTTAAGAAAGTCCTCTCTGTGTTTACCACAGACGGATCCCGAGTTTATCCGGTATTTAATGTGCTAACTTGCAGATGCATTTTGGATCTCCACTACTTTCCCACCCCTTGGTTGCTTGATTTTTAAATAAGCAGTCTTTAACATGTGGCTGGTTTGAGTGGGCCCTTGTTCCTTGCAACTCAACAAGCCAGCAACTGCTTTTATTTGCCTGTCAGTTGGTCGCTGGTCTCCTTCCACGATCACCATTGAAGGCATGACTCTTTTGTTGTCATTGTTGTTTCTGTCCAGTTATTTCCTCAAATGTCTGCCTTCATGCTTCCATATTCTTAGTTTCTGTGTCATTTGATAAGTACCACTTCTTCATTCCTTGTTGTTGTTGTTGTTTGGGGGGCATCCCTGCCCTCTGGTGGTCGTGAGAACTACCCAGTGCTGCTCCTGAGAGGCACCGCTGGATTTGAACCACCAACCCCACAGGCCGCAGTCCCGCACTCAACCACTTATGCCACCGGGGCTCAGCACCCCCTTTTTTTTTCTTTTGTATCCTTCTGCCCTCCCTCTCCAACTTCCTGGTCAAATACTGTACGTCCAGGCCAAGCCATGTCAGATGTGGACAAGCCAGTACTCAAGGTATAGGCCCTGGGTAGCAGTTACATAATCTCCTGTCAACTTGAGTGAAGGGGTGGAGTCTATCCTATCGATCAGGACAAGCCATTGAGGTCTCTGGGTTCACAAGGCCTTCTTCTCCTGAGAATTCTGGGAACTCCTGTCTTCCTTGCTAGAGGTAGGAGACACACACACCCTCTGCTTCATCTTCCTGCTGACAAGATACATGGAGCCCAGCTGATGGAGCCAGAACCCTGGAGAGGGAGGAGTCATGTGGAGACCTCTGCCAATGTGGAGATGTATCCATTGCCAATGGATCCACAAGACTTTCCGCCCACTGCTCTGTGATAGTCTTTTTTTTAATTTTAATTTTTTGGTTTTTTTTGGGGGGGGGATATCACTGCCCTCTGGCGGTGGGAGTAGGAGGACCAGCCTTGCTGCTGGATTTGAACCTCCAACCCAGTGGACTGCAGTCCCGTGCACAACTACTACGCCACCGGGGCTCAGCTCCGTGATAGTCCTTTATCCAGCATCATTATAAGTGTTGTGTGAGCCTGAAGAGGAACTTATAGACTGGTATTGGACATATAGGATCTGGACTGGGGGATTTTCTTTTCAATTGTTTTGTTGGGGGCTCATACAACTCTTCTCACAATCTATACATCAATTGAATCAGGCATGTTTGTACATATGTTGCTCTCATTCTTTTTCTAGACATTTACTTTGTATTAAGCCCTTGGTATCAGTTCTTCCACCGCTCTCCCAAACCCTCATAACCCTGATAGTTTATAAATTGTTATTAATTTCATTTCTCACACCAACCACTGTCTCCCTTCCCCCATGTTTTCTGTTGTTCTTGCCCCTATAGAGGGGTGTATGGCTGTGTCGATCATTGAGATTGGTTCCTCCTTTCTCCCTTCCTCTTTCGCCAACCCTTATGGTATCATTAGTCCCACTCCTGTTCCTGGATTCTGTGTCATGAGCTCCCATCCCTTTCTATACCTGTGTACATGTTCTGGTCTAGACTGAATTGGGAAGTAACACTAGGGTCATGGTAGTGGGGAGTGAGGAAGCCTCAAAGAACCAGAGGAATATAGCGTGTTTCATCAATGCTTTACTGCACCCTGGTAACTCATCCCCTCCTGTTGGACCCTCTGTGAGATTGTTCCACTGTCTACAGATGGACTTTGGATCTCCAACCCCCCTCATTCTCAACAATATGTTTTTGTTTGTTATGTGTCTGCTGATGTCTACTACCTGGTCCCTATGGCTCCTCATGGTTACATCAGCAGTGTGCTCCTTCAATGCTGACTTGTTGCTTCACTGCTGAATGATGGCTTGTGTAACTTCAAGCCTTTAAGACCCTAGATGCTTTATCTTTGAATAGCTGGACACCATCTGCCCTCTTCATCACATTTGCTTATGCACCTGTTTTGTCTTCAGCGATTGTGTCAGGAGAGTGAACATCTCAGACTGCTGGGGGGTTTCTTAATATACAATTACTCTTTGATAAGACACTCTCCCCTATGTATACTTGAGTGTCCCTGGATTTATTTCTCTAGTCCACCCAGGCTAGCACACCCTGTGAGAATGTGGGGGAGTTCATGGAGTCCCCCAGGGCATGCCCATTGAGAAGGAGAAAAGGGATCCTTAACCTTGCCCACTTTCTACCCCTTTTCATCTGAGAAATTTGCAATGTGGGCAAATACTGTCAGATTCAGGATCTGTTTGACTTTGAATTCAATTTTGATTGTTGCCCTTTCAGAAACCTTTGACAGTGGCCAACTTTTTTGAGACACTCCCCTTCCCACACTCATTTACTGGACCCACAGTTTATAAACTTTTGCTATCGAACAGCAACATAGGGTATGGCTACTTCCCAAGTGGGCATGAGTGGGGCCTCCAGTGGTACCCAGCATGTGCCAGTGGACCACACACCAGGTGTTCCTCAGAAGGGTGCTTCAAACCAGCTCTGGTCTTGTCATCGGTTTGCTGGCCAAGCTAAAAGCACCCCTCCCTCCAACACACACACACACTTCAGTGTCTCCAAGGAACACTGTTGGTACAGTGCTTAAGCACTGGCTGCTCAATGGGAGAAAGATGTGCCATCTGCTTCCATGGAGACTGACTGTCTGCAAACAGCAGCCCCTGTTACAGTTCTCTTCTTTCCTTCAGCATCACCATGAGTCAGAGATGATGGGATGGCACTGTGCTAGGTTCTCTGTCTTCATTCATTCCTGTACAGCCTCAGAAGCCCAGAATCCACAAGAGCGGCAGTTCTTCTCTGTCCATAGGGTCCCTGTGAATCAAAAAGGATTTGATTGCAGTGAGTGAGAGTTGAGCACAAACTGGCCTCTTGTAGGATTCTACTAAGGTGAACTGGAAAGAAAGGCCTGAGAGCCTGATTCCCAGACCCTGTGGCTCAGAGTGGTGGGATCTCCAGCCTTTTGAGGGGATGGAGGGCACGGGGCCAGGCACTTTTATTCCGTTGTGCATGGAGTTACCCTGACCCACCCCCAGCGTGATGGCAGCTGACAACAAACACAGCACCTTCCCTACCTAACGTCTGCTATCCACAGACCTCCGTATTTTCTCTGTTACAGGGCAGCTGAATAACCCAGGTTTCTTTGGGCATTTCTGTTCAAGGGACCTGTTGTCCAGAACACTTTTGTTATTCAGGAGATCATGATGCTCCAATGTCTCTCAGAATGCTGTATCTTAGACCAGAATGCCATGCCCAATGAGTCTGGACCAGTGCAGAGGGCAGGGCTTCCTGAGCTTTCAAAACAGTCACTTTTGGCCAGGGCTGACCTGGTAGTGAGATTGGTGAATGCACCTGGCTGCTAAGTGAAAGGTTGGGGGCTTTTGTTCACCTCTTGGAAGAAAGGTTTGGTGATCTTTTCCCAACAAATCAGCTATTGAAAACCTCTGGGCACAGTGACATAAATGGGTTCACTTGGAGACAACGTTCATGGAAACCAATTCTTTGGAATTTGTGTAGTTACAAACTGAGTATGTATATTTTTAAATTATGAACTAGCTTTTAATCAAACCTGATCTATCCTTTGCTTATATCCTGATTATGATGCATGTCACTAGGATTTTGTTGGATTTTTTCATTCAGCATATTAACTGCTTCTCTGATGTCAGAATATCTAAGATTTTTGAAGTGTGTCATCCACGTTGTGATGTAAGTCACCAAGGTAACTGTTGGTCATGCTAGGACCAAGGGAGGATCTCTGAGACACCCTATTAGGGATCTGACATAGAGTAACTATTATTTGATTCACTAATGCTCTTTGAGTACAGTTATCTAGCTAGCTGTGATTCCAATAAGTGATGTACAATTTCTCCACCTTCATCACAGTTCACATAAGAGTTTTCAAAATATCTTGCTGAAATGTGTCCAGAGCATCCTCTCTTTCATTCTTGTCTGTGGAACGCCAGTTCAGTGGAATAATAGTAGACTGGCTTCTTTGGTGTAGAATTTCTCTGAGTCTTTCGTGTGCTCATGCATACCATGAATTGCCAAGAGCGAGAGACTGCGATTACATAGCGATGCTGTTAGATGCCAACAAGTTGGTTCCAATTCAAAGCAACCCCGATGTGGAACAGGGCAAAACACTCTGCGGTCTTATACCATCAAGATTGTTGCAAAGTTCAAGCCCATTATGACAGCCATGGTGTCAATCAGCTTGTTGAGGGTCTCACTTTTGCTGACCTCCAGCCAAGCAAGATGATGGGTCTGTCCCAGGGTCTGGTCTCTCCTGATAACACTCTAAAATTATGCACATGAGACTCACCTTTCTTGTTTCTAGGGAGCCCTCTATCTGTATTTAAGAACAATGTTCATTCTTCTAGCCGTCCATGGTATGGGAATATTGAAGAACAGTCTTTGCAACTGTCATTCAAATGCATACATTATTTTCCATTCTATCTTATTCATTGTTCAGTGTTCCCATGCACATGAGGCAATTGAAAGTATCATGGCTTTGGATAAGTGTAACGTGTCAATCCGGGTAAACCAGAGAAACAAATCCATAAACATGCATATGGATATAAGGGTATGGTTTATATACAGGAAGAACAGGACATTAAGAAAATATCCCAACCCAGTCCAGCTCAAAGTTGTAAGTCCGATATTAGCTCATGTGCCCGATACCAGTCTATAACGTCTCCTTCCGACTCACGAAGTCACAGGCCAGTGGGTGCAGAATTCTGGCGCTGGCAGGGGTCAGAGTCCATCAACAGCATCCAGTGGTGGTAGAAGCAACTCAGCGAAGGCAGGGCTCTCCACATGGCTTCATCAACTCCAGAGGTCTGGTTCCATCATGGTAAGGCCATGTGGCTTCTCCTCTGGCTCCTTCAGCTCCTCGGATGCTGTCATCTTGTCTTGTCCGTGATTCATCGTCTCTGAGACTAACTTCCAACAACTGGGGAGATAGCTTCTCATCTCCATGAGGGAAATATCGCGAGATTTCCCAGGAGTCTCCAGGAGAAAGCCATGCCTATATGGAGGCCTCATTGTCTACTCAATGGCTATCTCCAGATTAACAGGCTAGACTCCACCCCTACATCTCAATCATGAAATTAACATAAGCACATGACCACCACATGTAACTTAGTTCCCAAAGTGACATCTTTATTCTTTAAAGAGGTCTTTCATTGCCGATTTTCCCAATGCAATATGTTATTTGATTTCTTCACTGATTTTCCATGGGTGTTGATTGTAGATCTAAATAAAATGAAATCCTTGCCAATTTGAATATATTTTCTGTTCATCTTTTGTTTTCTATTGGTCCTTTTGTGAGGATTTTGATATTCTTTGTCTTGAGGTGTAATCCACACTGAAAGCTGTAGGCATTGATCTTCCCCAATTGGTGCTTCAAGACCTCTTGGCATTCAGCTATGGAACTTATGCCACCTGTACAGTGTGGGTTGTTAATAAACCTTGCTCCAATCCTGATGCCTTGTTTTTCTTCATAGAGCCCACCTTTCCAGATTTTAGACCATGCAGTCTTCTTTTTTCTACTAGAACATCTGCCTCTTTTTCCATGTAAATTCTTTGTGCCACCGTTCTTGGGAATGGCACAGATAGGGATCTCTTCCAGTTGGTTGGCTGGGTAGATATCTGCTGAATTTCTTGGCCTCTTGTGTTTTAACTGTTGTTGTTTGGGTTTGGTTTAGGTGGGAGTTGGTGCGCTGAGATTACTGGGTTGTATTGTTCTGCTGATCTCCTAACCTGATAACCCTGTGAAAAAAAGGATGTGACATTAGCTTTGCATGACTTGTTCTTAGTGAACCTCTGTTCATGCTCAGTGAGTGAGGTTTTCGTCTGTACGCATGCTCATGGAGTTTCCTTCAACAGCCTGCTCTAGCATTGGCTGCTGAGTAAAACCATGCCTATTGATATGCAGTTTTCAAAATCTCCTTCTTCCCCCTAAGTCAGCACTTTCTTGTTTCCAATGTGCTAACCCACCTATGGCTCTTAAATTCACCACCAGATTTACTGTACAGGGAACCCTGAGCTTTGGCATTTTTTAACTCGGATGCTGCCTTGGATGTCAGTTCTCACCTACCACTGTCCTTCTGGCTTCCAGTTGGAATATCACTCTTTTGATAGAGAACAAATTCACAGTAAATAACTCAAGTCTCACGCACAAGGTAGATTCTTAACGGATTCTGACCTGTATGGTCCTCCTACTGCTTCCCAATTTCCCCCCAACTTCTCTTTGCTAATATATATTCATTTCCTTCTAGGCCCAGCTGGCTAACCACATCATCCCTGACTAACCACTAGGTCTTTCACGTTGTTTATTCATTTGTTATGCTTGTACTGACTTGTCTGCCCTGCTTTCTCTATCATTTATATATAAATTCATCGATCCAGCATACATTTACAGCATACCCACAGTGTTCCAAGCACGGTGCCAGGTTTGAGGTATCTGATTGAAGAAAGCAAAATAATCAGTCTTGGATTTAATCACCTAGCAGGCAAGACAAAGAGTGAACAGAATCCAGGGTTACATAAGATGGATCGTGCTTTGGGTGTGACGAGCTAGTCTGGGTGTCAGTGAAGGTCATTCAAGAGAAGTGATGTTTAAGTAAAGCACTGTAGGATAAATATTCCTTTACTATCTATCAGTTTATCATACCTTGGTGGCTTACAAGTTTCTGGGATACTAGAAGCTATGCTATGTGCCAGTCTTTTCAATGCCAGCAGAGTCAAGTTTGAGCAGAACTTGTGCACTGGGAAGAAAAACTTGATGGCCTCCTTCCAAAAGTTATCCAATGAAAACCCTATGTTTGACATGGGGCTGGAAGCTGGCCTTGAAGACATGCAAAACACACAGTGACTACAACGCTGGGCTTGGGAACATCAGCGATGCCACCACACTCCCACGTACTGCCGTCAAATCGATGCTCTTAGGGACCCTACAGGACCACGGAGAACTGCCCCTGTCCATTTCCAAGACTGTATTTCTTGATGAGAGTAGAAACCGCTCTTTCTCCCATGGAGTGGCAGGTGGTTTCAAACTGCTGACGTTGTAGATCGCAAGCCAAAGTTCCCTGAAGATGGCACAGGACCACGCAATAAGGTTTCCAGCGGTCATCCCTGGGGTTGCTGTGAGTGAGAGCCACGCACTAGACTGAAACTAACACCGATTGTCTGTCCCAGGGGCACAGTGGGCACGGGTTGTGAGAGGAAAGGCCCTGATATATTTGAGTCAGAAAGACAGCCTGCAAGGTGGACAGACAGAGATGAAGAGGAGGAGGCCAGCAGAGGCTGCAGGAAGCCCAGTCAGGGACAGACTCACCCTGGGGAAGAACCCAGAGACACCAAAGAAGCACCTGGAGCAGGGAATGGCACCACCAGACTGAAGCCCCACGCCGGGTCCTACCAGTGAAAACCCATTCTCTACTTGTCCCTTCTTGGGCTTTCTAAAGCTCTCTCCGCCTCCATTCAAGAAAACAATTCTCTGTAGTGCTATTCGAGAATCTCAAATCCCACCCCAACCCACCCCTCGACCTTGGCAATTCCCAATGCTCCACTTCTCGCAGCGTGGCTCCCTTTACATTCTGAATGTGATCAGCAGTGTAAGAAGGTGTCACAGGGTAAGGCTGGGTCCTGAAGGTTTGAAATGTGCACTGGGGGGTGGTTAGGAGTGAGATGTTTGATAGAAAGGTCAAAGCCCTACATGTGTCCAGTCACCCGGGCAGGGTATGCCAGGAACAAAATGACTCCTCTTGAGAGGCTCAAGGGGGACCTGCTGTCCAAACACAGGCATGGAGGGCAGTGGGGGGGGGGGCTCCCAACCAGCTGTGTGAACCTGTCCATGTCCTAACCAACCCAGGAGACAGTGGGGCCTGACCATCAGCCAATCCTGAACTCCTCCCAATGGCCTCCGATGACTCCCTGGGTCCTTGGCCTGCCTGGAGGGTTCCACTCAGCGGGTGCTCCCAGGCAGGGCCCTTTGCCAGTCAGGCCGCCACCTCCCTGCCGACCCGTGTGCAGTCTGCAGCAGCTCTGCAGGAGCAGCATGTGGGCACGGCTCTCTGTGGAGCGTCCCTGTCTGCCCGTTGTTCTATCTTTCTGACTCGAACGTACATCAGGGTCTTTCCCCTCACAACCCATGCCCCCGTGCCCCTGGGACAGACCTTCGGTGTTAGTTTCAATCTACGGCGTGACTCCCACTCGGGGCGACCCCAGGGACCAGAACATGGGCAACTCGTGTTTCATTTCCTCGGCCATCTTCTCCTACGTTCCAGTGGTCGGATGGCTTCAATCCATGGGCGGGATGGTAGGCTGATGACAAGATTGTGATCTTGCTGCGCCGCACATTGCCCTGCGGCCAAGTAAAGGGATGCGTTTCTGTTCTTGGCTCGCTGAACCCCAGAGAAATCAGATGATCGTAGACACTCGCTTGGAAAAATGATTCTGTTGCAGGTGGGGGTGGCATTCTGGAGGAAGGACGTGTTTCCAAAGCCACGTCAGTGTTGTAGCCGGTGGAGGCCCACAGTTCATCCTTGCTTGCCTGAAAAGCAGATGGAACGAGGGCGGGGGGCAGGAGGGGAGGTTGGACATTTGCATTGAAAAGCAAAAATAGGTACTCCCTCCCCATGGACCTCCACCCAGCTAAACTGGCAGCAGTGGGAGAAAGCTAGCTGTGTAAATGATTAGTTCCATCTGGGGGGGCCACCCATGGATGCGTCCTTTCTCTGGGGTCCCGTTCTGAAAGCAGGAGCTGGGCTCTCATGAAGGGAAAAGAAAGAGGTTCTTCTCCCAGACACACAGCGGACATGGCCCCTGTGGCTCGGCAGAGCTCAGGAAGGACCCTTGACAACCATACCAGCTGGCAACCAGAGGGGCTGAGGGTTCGGCGGCAAGGAGGCAGCTGACAGGGGCAGGAGGACTCTTCTGTCAAATGTCACATCCGGTGCGGTAGGTCCAGGCAGCTTCTTCCGCGAAAGACCCATCCAACTGGGAGTTGCTTCTCATTTATGTGGCCTAGCAGGAAACTGGTGCAGAAGGACGTGGACAGATTCATAGAGACCAGCTGGCCTCAGGGGAGTAAGGGGGGTGGGTGGTGGGGTGCCACCTCTTGGTTCTCGAAGCAGCCCTCGTGGCAATCTCCTAGTGCGAGTAGGAGGACTGTGGGGGGGAGCGAGGCCAAAGGCAAACAAACCCATCGCCTCTAAGTTGATCTGACTCCCAGCCACTGTACAGGCCAACGACAACTGCTCCGAAGAGTCTCCAGAGCCGCACTCTGTTCTGGAAAGTTCTGTTACCGCAGATGGAGGGTTTGCACTGCATCCTCTCAGCTGAGTGCTTTACCACCGTGCCTCCAGGCCTGCTGGGTATGGCAATAATAAGACTAGACAAAGTCCAACTTCCTGCCATTGCGTCAATAGCGACCCAAAGGACAGGGTTGAACTGCCCCAGTGGGTTTCCAAGACTGCGCCTCCTCACAGGAGTCCAGAGCCTGCCTGGCCTTTCTCCCGAGCAGCTGGGGGCTTCAAACTGTTCACTCTGCGGTAAGCAGCCCAACATGCAGCCCCGTGACCACCAGGGACCCTCAGGATGGCACTGCATGCCCACAAGTGAACTCATACAGCCTGCGCTGGCCAACTGAGCTTTACTTGCAGGAAAGGTGGGATCTAGACTGGACAGTGCTGAAGAGTTTGAATCTCCAACAGATTCCCTGGAATGGAGTAAATGTTACCGCCTGTGTTAGTCCAGGCAGACTAGAGAAACAAATTCATAAACATGCATATGGATATAAGGGAAAGGTTTATATACAAGAGGAATATTGAGAAAGCATCCCAACCCAGTCCAGTCCAAGGTAGTAAGTCTGATATTAGCCCATCTGTCTTATACCAGTCTATGAAGGCTCCTTTCAACTCACGAAGCATGTGCACCGACACCAGGATAATCATAGGCCAGTAGGTGCAGAGTCTTGTGTTTGGGGCAGTAGAAGCAGTAGAAGCATCCCCATGCTGGCAGGGGTACTCCCCACAACACCTCATTTTCAGGGCTTAGGGTCCATCAACAGTATCCATTTGTGGTAGAAGCATCTCAGCATTGGTAGGGGTCTCCATGTGGCTTCTCTGACCCCAGAGGTTTGATTCCATGAGGGTAAGTCCATGTGGCTTCTCCTCCAGTCTCCGGGACTCAGGGTCTATAAGCATGCTGTCATCTCATCTTGTCAGTAGTTCATCTCCCACTTCCAATGGGAAATACCGTGAGGTTTCCCAGAATTCTCAGAGAAAGCCATGCCCACAGAGGTCTCATTGGCTATCTCCAGATTGACAGGCTAGACTCCACCCCTAGACTCTTAGCCAAATTGGCACCAGAGTACTTGAGTCACTGCCACACTGCCCCAAACTATGTGTTGGAATCTTAATCCTTAATCCCAAAGAGACTAAGCTAATGGAA
>PVJH01045615.1:0-12286 GCA_004026705.1 Nesogale talazaci
TAACTATTAGTGCTAAATCTCCCATTATAAGTACTGATGCTGTGAATGGAAGTCCTTTGTTACAGGTCCCTATTATACAAATTCGTATATGGATGGCTGAGTCCGAGCTTATAAATAGCTTTAAAGAATGCATGAGTACACATAGGGAGGAAAGATGAATGCAATTGTTTAATTCTAGGTATTCCTATCTTGAAGCCTGACTGGAGGTTGAGAAGGCTGCACCTTTTTAGAAACCCTTTTGAGTAACAGTAGAGATAGCAATTGATGGTATTGTGATTGTACCAAAACACAGTTAAAGGTTTGAACTATTGAGTTGTTTCTATAGGAAAGCATCAGCTACTACTATAGTGCTTGAGCAAAGTAAAACTGACACTGGAGTAGGGCCATCTACAGTTGATAATAATCAAGGATGCAGCACAAATTGGGTGGATTTACCTGTGGCGGCCAAAATAAAACCTAGAAGAGGGCATGTGCTAATACTTAAATTTGAGATGAAAATTTTTTTGAAGTTCTTTAGAGGTAGAATATATAAGGAATAATGCAATAGTTATTACAAAACCAATGTCACCAATATGGATGTAGAGGATAGCTTGTACCTCTGTTGTACTAGCATCTGTGTGATCATATCATCAACCACTAAGTAAGAAAGATATAATTTTATAGCTTCTCATCTGATAATTAGAATGAATCAATGCTTATCCTGAATAGGAATAAAGGAAGATGATAAAAGAATCCATTAAATTGAGTTCTGCATATTTATACTATAAGGAGAACTCTATAATAGACCATGTAACAAATAGAGGTACTGGGATGAAACTAACTGAGACATAATCTTGTTTGATGCTAGAAGATAGCTTTAGGATTTGAATGGCAAACCAATATCAACTGTAATTTTTGTAGTGGTTAGGTACCATCAGCTTGGTTCTAACTTATAACCACCCATGCACAATAGATTGAAAGGCCACCTAGTCCTGCACCATCCTCACAATTGTTATGTATAAGTCCATTGTTGTGATCACTGTGTCAATTCTTCACATCTTCCTTTTTTCGCTGCCATTGTACTTCACCAAGGATGGTGTCCTTTTCCAGAGACTGGTCTCTGCTGATGACATGTCCCAAGCATGTGAAGCAAAGTCTCGCCATCCTTGCTCCTAAGGAGCATTCTGGCTGTATTTCTTCCAAGATGGATCTCTTTGTTCTTTTTGCAACCCCTGAAAAAGGACATCAAGCTTGCTAAAGTAGAGGGACAGTAAAAAAAAAAAGAAGACCTTCAAGGAGAGGAATTGACCTTCAAGGAGGGCTACAACGATGGGCTTAGGATAGGAACATTTGTGAAGATGGCAGCAGATCAGGAATTTTTTATATATAATGATAAGGAAATAGATCTATGTACATATATTTATATGGTAAGTATTAAGGCAGTGGTTGGACATTGGGCCTCCACTCAAGTCCTCCCTCAACATAAGGACACTTTATACTGATAGCCTGGCATTCTGGGATGCTCACTTTCCCTGACACAATTGCTAAAGACAAAATGAGTGTATACGCAAATGTAGTGAAGAAAGCTAATGGTGTCTGGCTATTAAAAGATAGCCAGGGGTCCTAAAGGCTTGAAGATAAATAGTCAGCTATCTATCTGAGAAGCTCCAAAGCCCACATGGAAGAAGCACATCAGCCTGTGTGATCATGAGATCGAGTATCAAGCATCAAAGATCCAGAACAAAAAAATCACATTGATGTGAATGAAGGGGAGGGCGGAGTGGAGACCCAAAGCCCTTTTGTAGACAACTGTACATCCCCTCACAGAAGGGTTACAAGGAAGAGATGAGCCAGCCAGAGTTTAGTATAGCACCAACAAAACATGCAACTTTCCTCTAGTTCTTTAACGCTTCTCCTCCCCCACCCAACCTTCCCACCCTGCCACCAACCATCATGACCACTGTTCTACCTTGCAAATCCGGCTAGACCAGAGCATGTACTCTGGTACAGATAAAAGCTCACAACACAGGAAATCCAGGACAGATAAACCTCTCAGAACCAATAATGAGAGAAGCAACACCAGAAGGGTAAGGAGATGTGGGGGGAAGAAAGAAGGAATTGATCACAATGATTGACACACAACACCTTATCTCCAGGGTAGACAAACCACAGAAAAGTTGGTGAAGGAAGATAGCAGTTGGTGTAAGACATGAAAATCATAGTAATAATAATTTGTAAGTTACGAAGGATTCATGAAGAAGGGGAGAGAGGTGAAAAAATGAGGAGCTGATACCAAGGGTTGAAGCAGAAAGAAAATGTTCAGAAAATGATAATGGCAGCATATGTGCATATGTGCTTGATACAATGAACGGATTGTGATAAGAGTACCCAATAAAATAATTTTTAAAAGAACTTAAAATGCATGTTCTAATGTTTTCAAATTATAAAAATATAAGAACCACTTGACTATTTAGGTATAATGCATTGCTAAGTTTGCTTTAAAAATAGCATAAATCTGTAGGAAAAAAGGTTGTTCTGCTTTAAAATATGGCTCTTCTTCTTTTGTTGTGTTAATGATATCTACAGGGTGGATCATAAACATTTCTGACATAAAAAAAGACTAGAATAGGCATATAAGACATCTCCAGGTAAAATAAACAGCATGAGAAGACCCATCACCTATCAACAAAGAATCACCAGCAGACACCAAAAACTATGATAGGGAGCCAAGGACCTTATTTTGGAATTTTAGCCTTCAAAACTGTACAAACGTATGTTTCTGTTCTTTGAAGCTGTTCACTGGTGGAATTTTGTTATGACTGCCCTAGGCAACTAAGACACCTCTTTTACATTACATCTCTGTTCCTGAGCTGCTGTTCCTGCTGCTTCTTCTAACAGATTCAAATATGAGTCAGTCAGGCAAGTGGATTACTGACCCTAACTGTAGGTGAACCCAGAAAATCATAAGCTTTTCCCCATTTCCTAATCTCACTTGAAGGTCAAAAAATAAAATAAAATTATTTTTGTCCATGTAAAGTCTTCTGAAGAACAATTTCTTCTTTTTCTCTCTCCTTTGAATTATATAAAGTATATTTATACAGAACACAAAATATGGAGCCGGCAGTACCATGGTCTCTTAGCAACAGAAAGTGAGCTGCAGTTCCTATCATTCAGGAAGCTGTCAGGAAAGCTTCTGTGGGTCCTCTCTCTGTTGCCATAGCCACATGAGCCACAGGAAAAGGAACCATACAAGGAGTCCTCAGGCAGCAGCTAACATGAGAGGACAGTTCTCTCCTATAATCGTATGCCCCCTATACAAGCACTAGTTAGAGCTTGGTTAAACAGAAACATACAATGTGACTCTGTAATTAAACTCGAGGGTCTCTACCCAAGAGAAATGAAATGTGTCTATACAAAAACTTGTAGATTCAGAAAAGTCAAAAATTAGACTCAATGCACATGAAAGTGATGTGCCCATTTGACAGCCAACTAAAAAGGAGAGGAAAGAAAGAGAGAGAGAGAGAGAGAGAGAGAGAGAGAGAGAGAATAGGGCACTAATTCATCCAAAGGGAAGGTATTACTTATATCCCCATAGGAGAGTGTGGAAGGGACCAGACTCCAACCCAGTGCAACAAGATGTGAATGCAACATACAAGTATGAAACAGGGAACCAATAAGAGAGCTCAACCCCTAATTCCAACTATGTGGGCACCCTCCATTCCAGAGACATGTGCTTCAGAGGACAACACTGAAGCTGCACCTTGGGAAGAGGGGGGTTTCTGATCAGGAGCAAATGAAAAGGAGAGAAGAGAGAGTGGAGCACATCCTGACCCACCAAGCCCTGAGGACAATATTCCAGCTCAGAGCAGCCAATGCAGAGAGAGGATCACAGAGTTGGTCCCACTATGAGACACAATATCCTCACTGACCTATAGCGCTACAGAAGACAGCACTGGGGACACGGTGTGGAAAATGTGCCCAATCCAACCCCACCACACAAGGGCGAAGCACGACAGACATGCTGTGGAGCAACAGGGGAGCAAAGCAACGACATCCTCAAGAAATAAATACCAAAGGTGGACTCAGAGGCCAGAGTGTGGAACCCCAGTGGATCTGACTGGAAAACACTCATGAAGGTCAACAGACAGACATGGAACTGCTTGTGGACTTTTCTTTTTTTGCCGTTGGTTTTTAATTTTTTAATTATTTAATTAGTTTGTTTTAGTTGTTTCATTTTTTGTTTCTTTTAGTTGCTATGTTTGGCTTTGCTTTATTATTGCATTATTGTACATGTATTATTGGCTCTGCATGTCTATCTGTGCAGGATAGGTGGGATGAACCATTGGAAAGAGAAAACAGTGGAGCTGATGGTTCCGGGGAAGGGTGGGAGGGAGAGATGGGGGGGCCCACAAACCCATGGACAAGGGAAGAACAAGTGAATGAAGGCCAAACATGATAGTGGGAGAAGAGGACAAGAGGAAAATAAGAAGAAAGGACTGGGAGGCAAAAGACGCTTATAGAGATGTAAAGACAAGCATATATATATGTATGTAAGTGTGTAAATACACTTGTATATAATGATACAGAAATAGATCTATGTACATGTATTTATTTATAAAATATTACAGCAGCTGAAAGACATTGGACCTCCACTCAAGTACTCCCTCCATGCATGAACACTTTGTTCTAATAACCCAGATACTCTGCAATGCTCGCCTTCCCTGACACAATCACTGAAGACAAAATGGGTGCATAAACAAATGTGGTTACATCAGACAGGGTTCTCTAGAGAAACCAAACCCAAACGCTGATCGTTTTATATATTTTTTACATAGATAAAAATATATACAACATAAAAAATAAACAGTTAACTAATCTATAAAGCAGTACAAATGGCTCAGTGCAACTCACTCCTGTGAGACAGCTGTGAGACACTGGCAGTCCTTCAAGTCTTGAGGGCCGCCAGGTAGTCCTCTGTAGATCGCAATTCAGGCTATCTGACCACAAGTAGCAAACAGCAAGACAGGTCACCATCAGTCAGCCAGATGACAGAGTCTGACAGTCCCTAGCTCAAGAGATGTATATTCCAGTAGTGTGGTGAAGCAGGTCTCGAAGGAACCTCAAATTACAGTGACACAGTCCACAGGTTAGGTGTCCCACCTAACCCATGTGTAGCTTTCAATGGAAGCGCAGAACAAGCAAAGCAGCTGTAGACTGGTCCAATAATCAAAGAGCAAGAAAGGAGAAAGGTGGGGCTTGGTAAGCCACTTATTTCTCTGCCCTTCAATTAACCCCACATGTTTTCATTGGCCATGTTGGCAAAATAAACATTAACTATTTCCATGGTGAAGAAAGCTGATGGTTCCTGGCTATGGAAAGATACAGCATTTGAGGCTTAAAGGCTTGAAGATAAACAAGCGGTCATCTACCTGAGAAGCAACAAAGCCCACAATGAAGAAGCACACCAGTCTGTGTGATCATGAGGTGCCGATAG
The DNA here is from genome assembly GCA_004026705.1 of Nesogale talazaci. Taxonomy (NCBI): domain Eukaryota; kingdom Metazoa; phylum Chordata; class Mammalia; order Afrosoricida; family Tenrecidae; genus Nesogale; species Nesogale talazaci. The sequence goes on from PVJH01045615.1 coordinate 5,474, forward strand.
AATCAGGTATCAGACATTAAAGGCCCCAAACATCACCAACAACAAAAATCATATCGATGTGAAAGAGGGGGAGGACAGAGTGGAGACCCAAAGCTAATCAGTAGACAATTGAACAGCCCCTTTCAGAAGGGCCACAAGAAAAAGATGAGCCAGTTAGGGTGCAGTATAGCACCGATGAAACACACAACTTTCCTCAAATTGTTTAATGTTTTTTCCCTCCTCACTCCCCCACTGTCATAACCCCAATTCTACCCTACAAATATGGCAAGAACAGAAGATGCACACTGGTACAGCTAAGAGTTCACAATATAGGGAATCCAAAACCCTCCAATAAGCCCTCCAGGGCCAATAAGGGGAGTAGTGATACTAGGAGGGTAAGGGAAGGGTGAGGCGGGAGTAAGGGGGAACTGATCACAATGATTGATGCATGGTCCCCTCCCAGGGGGGAGGACAACAGAAAAGTGGATGAAGGGAGATAGCAGCCTGTGTAAGACATGAAAAAAATTATAAATTATCAAGGGTCCAAGGGGATGGGGGATGTGGAACTGAAACCAAGGGCTCAAGTAGAGAGAAAATGTTTTGAAAATGATGATGGAAACATAGGTACAGAAGTGCTTGACACAATGGATATATGTATGGATTGTGATACGAGCTGTAAGAGCTCCGAATAAAATAGAAAAACATGATATGCTATACACTAGAAAAGTATTCCGCAATAGCAAAGAATGAAGTCTTTTAAACCCACTACAGCGCAATTGAACCTGGAGAACATGTATTGAGAGGAGAAACTGGCCATGAAGGGCAACATATTTTTTGCTTAAATGTCTATGAAACATCCCCTCAAAAAACAACTTGAGAGAGAGAAAACAGATGCGTGGTTGTCTCAACTTGGGGGATAAATAATGATTGACTACGAACAGGCACAACTGATTCCTTTCAGATAATCATATTCTAAAACTAGTAGTGCCAGTGATGCTCCAAGAAAATAATAATAATAATAATAATAATAATAATAATAAAACTAGTTGTGCAACCACAGTGGCATATTTAATTGTTGTTAGCTGCCACTTAGCCAAGTGCAACTCAGGATGACTCCACGTGTGTGGACCAGAAGCAAGGGCTCCGTGGGGTTTTCCAATGCACTGACCCTGCAAAAGCAGGTCTCCAGGCTGGTCTCCCACGGTAGCTTTGAACCACCAACCTTTCACCTAGTCACTCTCAAACTCACTGCCATTGACATCGCTTCCAACCCTATCAGACAGAGTAGAACTGGCCCTGACAGTTTCTGAGACAACAAATCGATGGGTATAAAAAGCTTCATCTGTCTCCGGTGGACCAGCTAATAGTTTCAAACTGCTGGCCTTGCAGTGATCATAGCCCCTACACCTCAGGGATCCTTGGGCCTGGTGCGTTCACCAGAAACTTCAAACTGTCTACGAGCAAAATTTATGCAAAACAAATGTATCCCTAAAAATGTTTCTCAAAGTCATCTAGTTAAAAGTATCTTTCTCTCCCCCTGCTCATGCATCAGAGAGTTCATTTTCTTTCATTGTCATTTTCTAAGCACCTATTATGAATCGTGCTGGATAGCACCCTTGCTCAGTGAGACTTTTATGTAGTACTTCTCTCAACCTTGAGCACTTCACTCCGAAGAAAATACTGAGGCCTACAACCTGAGTCACCAGTAGAGACTACAGAGACTGAGAGTTGACAGCATTTCAAAGCACTGATCGATCTCTGAGCTCCACTCCTGCTTTACTAAGGAATAAAAGAGTCTTTGGAGGGGGGCTTAACCAAAGAAAAAGAGCCTGTTTACACAGACAACCATGCCTCAATTTCAGAACATAGCATAAACTTTCTTCAAAGCTGACTCGAGTGTATATGACAGACTGACCTACAAAGTCCCTCTCAGCCTCACACACCACATGCAATGACACCGACTGCAGAAGGAAAGCTGAATCAGCGAGTGTGTAAAAATCTCTGCGCTGGCAAGGGTCTCCACACAGTTGCTCCAGCACCCAGGACTGCATCAAGGTATGTCCCTATGGCTGCTCCTCGGGCATGTCTCATAGGAAGTGAGCCTTGCCAGCTGAAGCAGGGAACTGGCTAAGGCAGATGCACCCTGGTCTGACCATCAGAGAGCAAGAGACCAGAGAAGTAGAAAGGTGAGGCTCATCAAGCCGTTTATCTCTCCCCTTTCAATTAATCCCACATGTTTATCAGCCAGGTTGGCCCAATAAATCTTAACTATCTCAATCCACCTCTTGCCAACTTGCTACTGGTACACAATTCTTTAGCCTAACAATTGCAGTTAAGTAACACTGCACCTTAATCCTATAATCCTAGGAATATATTCCCCCACCTATGAAAACTTGTAAGCCAACCGCTTCATTCCTTTATTCCCCCCAATTTGGGGTATCCAATTTCTATACTGAAGACTTACATCAACCCAGTGGTCTGAGGAGACAATCATATTTTTCAGCGTGAAGAATCTTCATTCCATTTGGAACCTTGTGGACTCCGTATCCATAAGCAAAGTCAATTCAGTACGGGCCAGCCATAAAGTCAACAACATGATGCAGCAGTTCACAGGCTCAAAAATCTCTTCATCTCATGAGGTTCTGGTCAACTCAATATGAGCTGCTTTACTCAGCCTCCCCAGGGTGGCCACTGATCAGCTTGCTTCTAGACCATGGGTTCTCACAAAAAATCAACAAATCTAGCCCCCTCCTGCTAGACCAATCAATTGGCTCTGGTCTTCTTCTCTTTCCCCTGTAAACCAAGTCCTGCAAGTGTCAGTGGCCAAACGCAACCTGTCTCTTTATTGCTGCGTTTCTCCCACTTCCCTTCAACAAGTAGATCCTGGTGGTCACCTAGCAAACATTTGAGTCTGGCCATAGGCTCCCTTTAATGTTCAGTCCTAGAGAGGAGTTTTCTTCATGGTCCCAGACTTTTTCCTGCTTCTGACAAAGACCACTGGTTCCTGAGTACTCCAAAGCACTGGATGGGACATATCTAAAGATCAAATTAATGTCTTGGGGCAAATGGGCTTACAAGCTCTCTATTATATACTTCCCAAAATCATTTCTATAAATCATAAGCAAAAGAAATCAGTTATGAACAAAGTAGAATCAGATACTAAGTTCAATTCTTAAAACAGTCAAATTCAATCCTTATTTAGCTGATCTAAAGTCTTATCTAAACTATTCAATTTATACAAAATATGAGATTAAGTCTCTGAGAGCATTAAACCAGATCAACACTTTCTGTCAGGCATTTTGACTTTCTGTCAGCCATTTTCTTTAAGCAGCATGGTTTCTGAGAAATTCCAATGACAACTTCTGCTCCTGAGCTCAAAGTATACATTAATCACATTCATTTTTGCTATCTTAAACAGGAATAACCAAAGACTACAACCAAACAAAATATTCAAAACTGTAACTTCCCATATTTTTTCCAGAAAAAAGACCAAGTAAATAGTGTGAGTTTTTGTCTGAACTCTGGCTAGCCAAAGAAGAGAAACTACCATGAGGAAGAAGTCAAACAAACAACTACTCTGCGTATTATGATTTGTTTCTCCAGTACCCTATTCTCCATACCCTAATCATCGCATGTGTCTCATGAGGTTAAGGAGGACTTTGTAGATCAGTGTCAGACAAATAAGCTAATATCAGACTTGTGGGCTTGACCTAGACTGGGTTGGGATGCTTTTTTAATGTGCACTTATCCTTTGTATAAAACTCTCTCTTATATACATATGAGTTTCTGTGGATTTGTTTCTCTACTATATGCAGAATAACACAACAGCCCTTCTTTCTGATGTGAAGTGAGGGGTTTGACATGTAATTTAAAGAAGCAGACCTTCCAAAGTCAACCCAGCTCTCCAGTCATAGCTTCTGATCAACTCATGAAATCACAGAAAGGGTGAAATGATAGGCCCCGTAAGAGCAATCTCCTAAAAAACAAAGAAACAAACAAAAAGCTAGGGTGAGTACAAATTCCAAAGTCCCAGGCTCAGATTTTCAAGTCCAATTGGCAAGGGAAAAATCAACAACAGACCTCACTGTCATCGAGCCAATCCCACCTCAACCCAACCCTGTGACAGAAGGTAGAGCTGCCTCTCTAGGTTTACGCCGTGGGAGTAGAAAGCCTCCATCTTCTCTTGTCAAGAGGTGGCTTCAAAGCACCGACCTTGTGATTAGCATGCAGCACCTAACCCACTACGCCACTGGGTGTCTGCGCAGACCTAGGGCAGCATGGAGGAAGGGTTATACAGTCATAAAGGCACTCAGGTTTGAATGCCACCATTGCCCAGTGACTAGTGATGGCACCTCAGACAAGTGAGCATCTGAGAGATTCCGTTTCCTTATCTAGAAAGTAGAGTCCGTGATCATACCTGTCACAGGTGTGAATTTTGAGTTACCCCATGCAAGAAGAACACACACAATAGAACTAGCTGTTTTACGTATTTGCAGATGGTTTTGTCTGAGTTTCCTAAAGCCAAAAATATCAAGCTCACAGCCATCAAGTTGATTGGGACTCCTAGTGACCACGTAGGACCTAGGAGAGCCACTACTCCTGTGGGTTCTGAAGCTGTAAATATTTGCAGAAATAGAACGTCTCTTCTTTCTCCCTTGGAGCAACCAGTGATTTTGAACTGCTTACTTTGATCACCAGCCCAATTCACAACCCACTTTACCACCAGGCTCCTCTTGTGTTTTCTACAGAGTCTAAAAGGATGGAGTTTTGCCAACAGTCCAGATTGGGTGTTTTTTCTTAAAATCAGGTCGGCAGCAAGTATGTTACTAGGTTGGATGAAATCAAAGCTGGCCGAGAAGGCAAAATAGCCAGATTGCAGCCCTCAGGCCCCTGGGACTTGAACTCCATGTGAGACATTTTAATATTTGGACAGCTCCAAACTCCCTTGACTCCAAAATGCACTCTACCCCTGTTGAGACTGCTGGTATCCCAAGTTTGCCTGCCTGCACAACCTCCAGAAGGAACAGTAGAAATCGCGAGGCAAAAGTGACACCTACTGGCGACCGGAGGCCTGTGCAAAGGCATTGTTCTCCGGTTGCTTAGCAACCACCAACCGGGATTAACCCTTGCCTATGCAACTTTAGCTCCAAGGAAATCAGAGCCACCCACCAACAAAGGCTCCAGTGCAAATGTTTTTGATTAAGTTTTATTCATAAAAGTGAAAAATTGGAAATACCCAACTGTGGGAAATGAGCACAGGACATTTGAGTACCAACATATATATCGTGGACTATCCATACCCCCAAATCAAGCCCACCTCCATCTGGGAGATTCAAGTTCAGATGAGAATGGGTAACCCCCCAGCCAGGAGAATCTTTGTTTCAAATCATTCCAATAGCAGGGAGAAAGACGTCTAGAAATAAGCCTGGAATTAGATGTGTAAAAAAAAGCGGGGTCATCCGAGATTGTTACGTTATGAATGAATGGTGGCTTCCAAAATATTTGTTGTCGATGCCCGCGGTTGCAATTCCATTTGGAAATGGGCTGTCTTTATTTGGTTAATGAAACAATGTCTGGAGGGTGTGTGTTAAGTCAAGCTCTTACAACATATCGAAGGAGCTGAGTAAGTAAACCTAAATGGGAGAAGATGGATGTCACGCCACACAGAACGTCAAGGAACCAGGAGGCGGAAGCTAAAGCGACCAGGACTTCCTTGGGAGCCCACAGAGAGAAAGCCATGCCCGAGAGCAGAGGTTCTCAACCTGCCTCCTACCGCGACCCTTTCATACAGTTCATAGGGTGGGGACCGCCAACCACAGTTATTTCCGTGAGTGCTTCATCACTGTCATTTTGCTACTCTGATGAACCGGGCGACCCCTGGGGAAGAGTTATTTGACATGCAAAGGGGTCGTGTCCCACAGGTTGAGAACCGCTGCGAGAGAATGCCCTGAATTCCGTCTTTTAGTCACCTAAACTGTGAGAAAACAATTTTCTGTTCAGCAAAGACACCCACTATTGATATTTTTTGTTCAGCAGCAAATAATTAACTATACAGGGGCCTATCGTGTTTTCTTCCTCATATTTTTCTCAATTTTCCAAATTATTGGGGGAGGGGGGTTTACCTTAATGATTAGAAAGCAGAGGAAATTTTATAAAATATTTACTTAAGGAAAGAGATTTGGGGTGGGGGCATCACTGCCCTCTGGTGGGAGTAGGAGGCCCAGCCTTGCTCCTAAAGAGCTGCTGCTGGATTTGAACCACCAACCCAGTGGGTCCCAGTCCCGCAAACAACCACTACGCCACAGGGGCTCAGCCCCGAGATTTTTTTTTTTTTTTTTTTTTTTTTTTAAGCAAGAGTCAGGATTTTATTCTGTGAGCTACTTCTGAGCAAATGGTTTCTAATCAGGAGCAAAAATTTAAGGGCTGTTTGTTGCAGACTTACTTCAGCTAACTGTAATACAATAATCCAAGATTATTCCTTTATTTTTCCCATGGTAACCACTCAAAGAGAGAGATGTAGCTGGATTTTGTTGACGATGAAGGGAAAATGTACCTGATTTTGGACCAAGTTAAGTTGAAGAACCTTCCTCAATCACCAGCACCAGAGATTTTTTTTAAAAAGTCTCACATCAAAAGCCCTCAGCCCCGCTTGGTGATGCACATGGAGGTGGGGGTGAGGGAGGACATAGGGAAAGGGAACGGGGAAGAGAGGGAGAGCAACTGGGGGAGGAGAAGTAACTGAGAGAGAGTCCCAAAGGAAGAGATGTTCAGTGACCTTTGAAGAAAGCAGAGGAGGCCCCAAACAGAGGCTGCAAAAATAGTGGTTGGGCTCCT
>PVJH01045616.1:0-12280 GCA_004026705.1 Nesogale talazaci
GGGTGGGGGGTGGGCAAGCAAAGTGAGGGGAGGTAACTCTGGCGGAGCCCGCCACATGTGGGCCCCGAATTGCTCATAGGGGTCGGGGGGAATGGTGGGAGGGGTGGTGTCAGAAGAGCCAAGGAGGGAGCTTTGAAGAACGGGGTGGTTTGTGGCGTCCGATGCTTCAGAGAGGCAAGGAGAGGCCAGAAGGGAGCAGTGCCTGTTGGGTTTCACCCCAGCGGGTGCTGATGCGTGGCATGCTGAGGGCAGAAGTGGTTGGAGGGAAGCAGATAGAAGGTGAGGAGGTGGTGGGGGGGAGAGGGGGCGCGGCGCGGTGAGCCCGGACAACCCCCACGTCTGTGAAGAGCAGGAGGCAGGAGGAGATGGCAATGGAGGGGTCTGCAGGCAACTCCTTTAAACTAGAAGAACCTCAAGATGTCAACACTGCCAGGAAGAGTATGAGGGGAGAGGAGGGTGAAGACAAGAGAGAAAGGGAGACACACACACACACACACACACACACACACACACACACAGAGACACAGAGAGACAAGGAACAATGTATCTGAAAGAACTTTGGACCTGTGAAATGGCAGGCAGAAGCAGTCGCTGACACCTCCTCCACAGGTGCTGAGCGAGTGCAGTGCAGTGCAGACGGGGGGGGGGGGGGGGGGAGGGAGGGGCTGCGAGCTGGGGAGAGCACGGAGGGTTAAGGAGCAGCTGCAGCAGCCCGTGTCTCCAACACCGGCGCTGGGCTGGCCAGATGGGCAGGGTCACACACCCGGCCCCGGGACTCAGGGTACTTCAGAACCCCAATGCTGATGGAAGCATCACCCCTGGAATCGGTTAAGTCCTGCAGTGACAACGGGATCACCATGCGGGAGGTATTTTAGGGCTCTGGATCGAGGTGCTTTGGTGAAATACTTCCCAAAAGTACACTGCAGGAAGCTCGGATTTGAAGGCCAGAAATTCATCTGAACTGGTGGAATCTCAGAACCTACAGTTCAGAGTTTCATGCTGGTAGCCTAGGGTCAGTTTCTATTGGGGACCCCTGGAGCCAGGGAGGAAGCACTGACTGTTGGCGCTGAGATTAGTGGTGTAAGCCCTGACTACTCAGGGGGCATGCAGACTCCCCAGGACAAGCAGCCTTAGAAGCTGTCGGGGCCCCTGTCCTGTCCGTCAGTCTCCACCCAGGTTGGATAGACGTCAAGGCTGTGGGTTCGACTGGTTTCTCATTTACGTTTCTGGTGGGGACATCCAGCTCCCTCTACAGGTGGGTATCCAAGCAGGCTCTGTTCTCTGCCAAGCTCTCGCTATGGGGACCTCGGGTATAAATAAACAAACACTCCTGGGAACGTCCTGGTCATCCTGCCCAGGCAGGCGCCCAGCTCTTTGATGACTGTCAGACACCAGCCACAGCTTTGCAGCAGGGCCTGCCCGTGGTGGCGCTGAACACTGACTGCGTATTTGAGACTGTTCCCCTCCTGCCCATCCAAGAACCCTGTTAGCGATATCCAAACAGAGGGCAGTCTGTCCATTTGGTGTAGTTAGGCAGGTGAAATCCCCCAGGCTAAGGTCATCAGGGCTGGCTCCGTCTGTGCTCTGGGGATGGCCACTCTTCTAGGAGCAGCGGCCTGGGGGGGCAGGTGACCGTCCTGATAGATTGGTCGTGTATTCTGTCTTTCCATTCTGGCTCGCCACTTCGCCTCTGCGTTTGAGCACACGGCCATAACTATTTATACAGCAGCGCTCAGCGTCCTGTCAGCATGCTCTAATGACTATTTTTACAACTATCTTAATTTAAAACATTATCTCTGGGGTGAGCCCCGGTGGCGTAGTGGTTGTGCCCGGGGCTGCGGCCCACTGGGATGGAGGTTCAATTCCAGCTCCACAGGAGCAAAGGCTGGGCCTCCCACTCCCACCACCTGAGGGCAGAGATGCCCCAAAAAACAAAACAAAACAAAAGATCATCTCTGTTTTTGTTTTCCTCTTTTGGTATACAGCAAAACATTTTTTTTCTTTTGAAATAGTTTTCCAATCTTCTTATGATAGAGAATGGGTTTTACTAACCAAAGTTTTCTTCAAGGTAAAATTTTTCCCGAATCCATCTAATTAATTAGACTCCATCAATTCCAAGCAGTAAGAGTGTTCTGAGGACCTGCCGTGTGCCAGGTCTTGATCTCAGTGTTAGAGAAGCGTATGCATTCCCTGTGCTCCCTGTCTCTGGGGAGCTCCCCACCCAAAGAGCAGCTCCGCTCAAGCTGGCCTGGGGAGACTAGTTGAGCGGGGGGGCCCCTGCCCAGGTAAGTCGAGTGCAGCTTTCTTTCCTCCCCGTCCCCTGGGTATGAGTGAGGAGGCCTGGGATGCAGGCGCCTCTGTGGTGTGCTTGGCTAAGGTCCGCGGTTCAGCCTACCTCGAAGCACACCGAAGAAATGCCCCAATTCCCTAAATAGCCCGTTGACATCCCCACGGGTCCCAGTTCTGCTCGCACCCTCGTGAAGGCTGCAGGAGTTGGCATTGACTGGGTGGCCATTGATTTTTCCATCTGTGTGTTTCACCCGTTGTTTACCAGGTTTGTTAGACACAGACGTTGAGAGTGTGTGTGTGTGTGTGTGTGTGTGTGAGAGAGAGAGAGAGAGAGATCCTGACATCCTCAGGATTCTCAACATGCTGGTTCAGTAGCTCCTCCCACAGGGATGGAGATGTCCTTTGCCCACTTCCGTCCTCAGGAGTCACCTGTGACCATGAGCGCACTCTGATCAAGGAGCTGCATGTTTAACAAGTTAAACACAATTCTGCCCTAAATAATTTAAACGAGGGCAGCCACGCGTGGTTCATCGCCAGCAAGGGGATGATGCCGCCTGGGTGGGCATTTTGGGAAACGTTGGCCCCGGGCTGGGTCTTACATGTTCATTCCGCGCACGTACACACATGACCAAGGGCATGGCAGTCAGCATGGCAGTCGGAGCGAAAGGGTCCCTGTCCTTGAGACGCTCCTGACTTAGTGAGGTGCCAGGGAGTGCTCCATGCAGCGCCTGTAACGGTGATGGGGAGCCCAGAGGGAGGATTCCTGCCGTTGGGTGGGAAATGGTAAGTCCTAGGGCTGAGTAGGAGCTGAGTCGTGAAGTGAGCTGCCTTGAAAAAGCAGGGCGGACGTGTCTGATCTGATCTCAGTGAAGCCGCTCCTGGAGCATTTGACGGGATTGCGCTGAGTGCCTGACGTGGCCCCTCCAAGGCTCGAGGTGATGAAGCAGCCACCCTGGAGAGCCCGGGCTGACTCCTCTCCTCTGGGTCCAGGTGGTCAGAGCCCTCTCTGAGCCCGTGCTTCTTCCTGTCCCCTCTCTCCCTCCAGATGGTGTCCTATTCCTCCGTCCTCACCGCCATCAGTAAGGTATGACGGAGCCACACCTGGCTCCATGTGGGCAGGGGTGGCCATGCCTGTGGTGGTGCTGGGACAAGGCCTTCACTCCCTGACTGCCCTGCTCCTTCCGGGCCTTCCACTGGAGGCAGGGGGATCCTGGGAAATGGGGCTGGCAAACCAGGAGCCCCCTTCCAGGGTCCAACGAATGCCAGCCTGGACTCTGGAGGAAAGCTGAGCAGGAACTCTGGCCGCCCCCGCATGTGTGAGAAGGGGTGCTTCCCTGGGACATGCTGCAGCAGCTCTCTGGTTCTCTGTAGTTTGATGACTTTTCCCGGGACCTGTGTGTCCAGGCCCTGCTGGACATCATGGACATGTTTTGTGACCGCCTGAGGTAAACACCCCCCCCCCCCCCCCACACACACACACACAGTACCTTAAGGCAGAGAAGACATTGGACTGAGGCCTTTCTGTGGGTGCCCGCCTGCCCGGCCCCGGTCCCCTGCTGACTTCCTAGGACAAGATGTCTCTTCTCCCTTGAAGTACACCTTGCCCAGTGGGAGCAGACTGGACGGGGGCTCCCCAACTCTGCCCCCAGGGAGGAGAGTGCCAGGCCCCCCCACTCCCGGGGGTGGGGGGAGGGGAGGACCTAGTTCTGGGACAGCTCCGGGCAGCTGGCAGCACAGAGGGATTGCGTCCCCTTCCCCTGCAGCTGCCATGGCAAAGCGGAGGAGTGCATCGGTCTGTGCCGAGCCCTGCTCAGCGCCCTCCACTGGCTGCTGCGCTGCACTGCAGCCTCTGCCGAGCTGCTGCGGGAGGGGCTGGAGGCGGGCGCTCCGGCGGCCGGCGAGAAGCAGTTGACCATGTGCCTGCAGCGTCTGGAGAAGACCCTGAGCAGCACCAAGAACCGGGCCCTGCTCCACATTGCCAAACTGGAGGAGGCCTGTATGTGCCCCGGCCCGACCCCCTCCCCACCCTCTCCCCTCCCCCGGCCCCCGTCGCCGGTTCTGAACTTGAGAGGGGAGAGGCAGGATGCCACCCCACACCGTTCCAGGAGGATCTGAAACCATACACTTCCTTTTCTCTCTCCCATAAGCATTGCACACATCCCAGGGACTGGGGCAGGGTGGCACCCGAGGCAATCAACCACCAGGTATTTACGGAGTACTGGCGGATGCCCAGCACGGCACCAGGTGCTGGGGCAGGGGGCGGGGGGCGGGGCTGCCAAGGAAGCATGTGGCAGGGTCCCTGCCCTCAGCGAGTCTACCTGCTAGAGGAGGAGCAAGGCTAGTGCATCGTAACAGACACAGGGGGAGAACAGGCCCTCCTGTGTTTGTCTCCGTGTGACTCATTCTTCCAGAGCATGTGGTTCATGTGCCTGCTCCCTGAACCACCCTGCAAACACCGGGATCGTCTGCTGCCACGCCTGGGGTGCCAAGCACCTCTTGGCTAATGTTCAGGTGCTACCAAGCAGAGCTTTCCAGAAGCTGAGTTCTCAGCAGAACAGCCCTTGGTGGGAGGGAAGACCCACCTACTTCTGAGACAGAGCCCACAATCTCGCCGTGCCTAAGGGCCACCTAAGGGCCTCGTGTTGTCCAGTAAGGGGAAGGCTTGGACGGGCCTCCCAGGGTTTTTCTGTCGAGTCTCAAAACCTGCTTGCCATGCTGTGTTCACGCGGGCTGCGCCGGCCATTTCTCGTACACGTGTCCTGGCCGCAAAATGAACAACCGCTTCGTGCTGGTGGCTCTCCAGCTTGGGCTCTCCAGTGGGGATTTTCTGTTTCCCTGAGCTCTGTGAAGGGTCATGGGCTACTTGGTTCCGTGCATCATTGGGCGAGTCTGCGGAATTGTAACGGAGACAAATGACGTCTCGTGAAGTGCTGAGTGGCGCGGTGTGGGCCCTGAGCCCGCCGTGTCGTAGGGCGCAGTCAGGCTCAGGTCGGTGGCTACGTGACTCACGGGCTGGCAGGAAGCGGGGCTGGGGGGCGAGTAGGAAAGGCACTTCCGCAGGGAGAGCAAGCGGCAAGCCCTGGCCTCCCTGGAGAGTGGGGCCACATGGGAGATTGGCTTTAGGGAGTGGTGGACCCCCTCCCTGGTCCAGCCACTGGACCCCCACTTTCCTCTACCTCTCCCCCTCTCCCCCCCGCCACTGCTTGTGATAGACTGGGCCTGGCCTGGAATGTGTAGTGCGTCCCCTTGCAGCCAGACCTCGGAGAGGTTTGGGGGACTCTAGCTGTGGGTGCACACCCCCTAGAAGAGCAGGTGCATGTTGTCCTCAAGCTGCCCTCCCCCCCCCCCCGTGGGGTTGGGGCCCTCTCCCCTGGCCCATGGCGTGCTGCGCGTTCGTGTCCCCCCAGCCTCGTGGACCGCCGTCGAGCATTCCCTCCTGAAGCTCGGGGAGACCTTGGCCAGTCTCAGCAGTCCCCAGCTCCGGAGTCAGGCGGAACAGTGTGGCACCCTCATCCGGAGGTCTGCGGGCACCGCGGGCGGGTGGGTGGGCAAGGGGTGCGGCGGGGCGCGGCCTGCGTGGGCCCAGGTGGCAGCAGGCCTGTGCGTCGCCCTCCGCAGCATCCCCAGCATGCTCTCTGTGCACTCGGAGCGGCTGCACAAGACTGGCTTCCCCACGGTCCACGCGGTGGTGCTGCTCGAAGGGACCATGAACCTGACGGGCGAAACGCAGCCCCTAGTGGAGCAGCTGATGATGGTGAAGCGCATGCAGGTGGGCAGGGGCTGCGCGGCCTCCCCCTGTGGGCACGCCGGGGTGCTGCGCCTCCTTCCCGGGGACAGAGGGGTCTCTGCTGCCTGCCGCCCAGCACTTGGGCCGGTTCTGACCCGGCTGAGTCCACGAGGCTTTGGGAGAACGCAGGGTTATGGACCCCCTTCTTACCGCTCCCCGATCTCCCCCCAGCACATCCCCACCCCGCTCTTTGTCCTGGAGATCTGGAAAGCTTGCTTTGTGGGTCTCATCGAGTCCCCCGAGGGGACAGAGGAGCTCAAGTGGACCGCCTTCACTTTCCTCAAGGTACTGGGCGGGCGGCCCAGAGCTCTGGGGAGCGGGTCCAGGGAGGGCTCTGAGGGAAAGCAGTGACACCCCCGGGTTCTGGCATCATGCACCTCCCTGCTGGCCCTTTGCCGGCCTGCCAGGTCCCCGAGGTTTTCCTCTGGAGGCCCCAGGCTGTGCAGCCCATCGGGCCATGCGCGGGTCCTGACCGCGGAAGGCTGGTCAGCTCAGCCAGCAACAGCGGGGCGCCAGGCCGGCTGAGGGGAGACCCCGTGATGCGGCTCCCACTTTTGCATTTCCCTTTGAGTAGGTAGAAGTGAGGGTGCCTGTCCTGCAGGTTGGGGTGCCGGGGCCCAGGTCTTGGCGGGCTCAGAGCTGAGGGGAGGAGGGGCTGCTGCATTTCCAGGTGAAGGGAGAGGAAATGGCTCTTCTGGTCTGTTCCCTGCAACCCACCCCCCCTCCCCACCCTAGATTCCCCAGGTTCTGGTGAAGCTGAAGAAATACTCGCATGGGGACAAGGTGAGTTGCAGAAATGAGTGGCCAGGGGATTCAGGAGGACACTGCTGCCCCGCGAACAAGGCCCAGGAGGGGCATGTGGACCCCGGCCAGGCAGGAGGGTGCTCCCTGTACCCAGCCTCCAGACGGCCAGCTTCAACCTGCGGTGGCCATGTGGGGAGCAGTGATCCCTGACTGGCCAGTGGTGGGCATGGCTTGTTTGAGGGCCTTTCTGCCCCCAGAGGCGCCCGGTGGGCTGCCGTGCAGGGAGGCAGGGGAGGAGCTAGAAGGTAGGTGCAGGTGTCTGCCCCTTTGTAGGACTTCACAGAGGACGTCAACTGTGCTTTTGAATTCCTGCTGAAGCTCACGCCCTTGCTGGACAAAGCCGACCAGCGCTGCAAGTACGGACACCCTGCTCACCCAGCCCCGGGTGCCACCCCGCTCATCTGTGCCAGAGACTCTCTGTCCCTTCACTCTCCTGGGCCTGGGCAGGAGGCAGCAGCCCCAGACCTGCGGGTGCCCAGGTCCCTTCTGCCTTCCCTCACCCTGGAGGGGACTGGACTCTGGGCCGTCCTCATCCGTCCAAGACCCAAGCTGTGCGCTGTTCTCCTTCCTTGTGTCTCCCCACAGCTGTGATTGTACAAAATTTCTGCTTCAAGAATGTAGCAAGCAGGGGCTTCTGTCTGAAGCCTGTGAGACCAACCTTGTGGCCAAGCGGTAAGTGGGTTCCCTCCCATGACCGCCTCCGAGGCCCTGGCCTCCCTCTAGAGCCGCCACTGGCTTCTGCTGCCTTTCCTGTGCCCGGGGCTGCACAGAGCGGCAGAGGACAGGGACATCAGTTCCCTCCACCTCGCTGTCTGCGCTTGTGCTTTTAGCTCGTGCCTTCTTTTTGAGCAAAGTAAAAGGCCTAAACCTTCCTTTAATCCTTATTGGAGCTTCCAAGTAAGAAAGTGCCTGACAAAGAATGGAAGCCCGGAGTGGGGGTGGGGGCGATGTCCAGATGCACCTTCTTGCACAGCCCCCCAGCCCCAGGTACTCCCAGGTGCTCTCCACCTTGTCGGTGGGCGGCTTCAACATGAGTGTGTCAAGAATTGACCCTCCCCCTCGTCCTTCTCTTGAACGGCCACAGCACAGCCGACCGGGAGCACGCGCCACAGCTGAAGTCCGCAGAAAATGCCAACATCCAGCCCAACCCTGGGCTGATCCTGCGGGCTGAGCCCACTGTCACCAACATCCTCAAGGTGGGGCGCATGCCAGGTCCTCTCGCTCCCCTTTCCAGCCTCGAGACAGAAAGAGGCATCGATTCTCCCCCCAGGCGAGCCCCCCCCCCCATCTGCCTTTTATACATGGCTGCTCTGGAAAAAGAGGGGGGCGGAGGGGTGCCAACCATTGAAACCGAGCACTGCTGATTCTTCTAATCTAGGTCTAGCCTGCCTAGAAAGCCCCCCCCCCCCACGCACATCCCGCTTCAGCCCAGTGGCGTGGCTGGCGTGGGGGTCCGAGAAGAGCCAGGGTCGATTTGAGGAGGGCTTTGGGAAACTGGAGTGGGACTTGTCAGTCTCGGCACCCATGATGCTGGAACCTGCGGGGAGAGAGAAGGTGGCTGGGCTGTATCTGGGGTGAGGAGTCTTGATTTCTGCCCTGTCCTGCCCCCAGACGATGGATGCTGACCACTCCAAGTCCCCAGAGGGGCTCCTGGGGGTCCTTGGCCACATGCTGTCCGGGAAGAGTCTGGACTTGTTGCTGGCTGCCGCTGCCGCCACGGGGAAGCTGAAATCCTTTGCCCGCAAGTTCATCAAGTGAGGGAGAGGGGTGCCTGATGGGGGTGTGTGTGGGGGGAGTCGTGAGACAGAGAGGGGAAGCCCCTGGGGTCTGGCTCTCCAGAGCACCCCTGCTGGGTCCTTGGAGGAAGTGCTCGTTTCTCTGCAGCTGAGGGGGAAGGGGAGGTTCTGGATTGACCGGGACGCCTGTTCTGGTGGGCCTGGGAGATCTTGGAGAAGGGCTGAAGCCGTGCTGTCTTCCTGGAGCCCTGGTGTGTGTTGGCCCCGCAGGTCAGTGGCTCTCAGCAGCCCCACGCCACGACCTTCTCACACAGCTCCTTGTGGGGTGGTGACACCCCCCCCCCACACACACACCACATTATTCGCTACTTCTCACGGTCATTTTGCTACTGTGATGAATCGGGTGACCCCTGTGAAAGGGTCGTTTGACCCCCGAAGGGGTGGCGACCCTCAGGCGGAGAACCGCTGCGCTGAGTCATGCTGACGCTGGTCCCTGGCTGATGGGCCTCGTCCCCTTCCTTCCCCAGCCTGAACGAGTTCACGACCCACGGCAGTGAGGAGAGCAGTGAGTCCATCCCGCGGAGGGGGGTGGGGGGCGCAGGGAGGCAGGTGCCTTTGCTTGCATGGAAGCCCCTCTGTGTCCTCGCCCGAGCCCTGACTGAGTGGAGCTTTGGGGGCCCTGGGAGAGGCTGACAGTGGGGAGGGGGCCTTTCAAAGCCCGCACTCTCCGGTTCGGTTTGGGTGCGTGGGGAAAGGCGGCCCTGGCTCCAAGGAAGGGATGATGCCCCGTCGGGCTTCAAGAAAAGGATCCTGAGCGTCAGCGCGCTGAAAGAGCCACTTGGTTCCTGACCTTCCTCGGGCAGACCCTGGGCCCTCCTCCACCCGGACCCTCTGAGCCCGCCCTGGGCTGAGCCTGTGCCTGGCCTGCCCCCTCCGCAGCCAAAGCAGCCTCTGTCCGGGCCTTGCTGTTCGACATCTCCTTCCTGATGCTGTGCCACGTGGCCCAGACCTACGGCTCCGAGGTGAGCCAGCCGGGGGGTGTCACGTGGAAAGAAGTGGCCCGGAACTTCACCCCTCTGATAGCCAGCCCCCAAGGCGCTGGTTCTGCTGGCCTCAGGAGCCGCCTGTCCACCAGGGAAACGGCCCCTGCACACCCCCGCTGACCACCAGGTGGCAGCAGAGCCCCGGCCTGCCTTCTGTAGACCCTTAGTCTGCCCAGCCCCAGCCTGCTGATGCCCAGGTGGCCCCCTGGGGCTGAGCCTGCCCTGTGTCCCGCCCCAGGTGATCCTGTCCGAGTCGAGCGCCCGCGCAGAGGTGCCCTTCTTTGAGACCTGGATGCAGACCTGCATGCCCGAGGAGGGGAAGATCCTGAACCCCGACCACCCCTGCTTCCGGCCAGACTCCACCAAAGTCGAGACCCTGGTGGCCCTGCTCAACAACTCCTCCGAGATGAAGCTGGTGTCAGTGGCCGGGGCACCCCCCCAGGGCAGTGGTGGGGAGGGGGGCCAAGACCCTCCCTTGCTCATAAGAACCTCCCGCCACCCCCCAACCCCACCCCCAGGCAGATGAAGTGGCACGAGGCCTGCCTCAGCATCTCGGCAGCCATTCTGGAGATCCTCAACGCCTGGGAGAACGGCGTGCTGGCCTTCGAGTCCATCCAGGTAGTCCACTCCTGGCGGCGCCACCGCCCCTCCCCCCAGTCACACGGCCAAGGACCGGGAGCTCCAGAGCTCGGCCCCTCCCGCGGTCAGACTCTGCGGAGTGTGACCTAGGGCCCCACAGTCTCGCTTGGCTCCCCCCAGGAGGGACAGCAGGGGGCCGGGTACGAGGGCCACTCTGGTGACCCACCCTCTCCCTTCCTCAGAAAATCACAGACAACATCAAGGGCAAGGTGTGCAGCCTGGCGGTGTGTGCCGTGGCCTGGCTGGTGGCCCACGTGCGGATGCTGGGCCTGGACGAGCGGGAGAAGTCCCTGCAGATGATCCGCCAGCTGGCGGGGCCGCTGTACAGTGAGAACACCCTGCAGTTCTACAACGAGAGGTCCGGCCGCCCTGCCTCCCCCCCGCCCCCTGCCCCCATCACACAGGCAGCCCCGAAGAGCTAGGACGCCTGCCCTCAGAGGGCACCCTTATGTCGTCAGTGCTGCCGGGTCCCAGCTCAGGGACTGTGAGCCGTCCCTAGGCTGTCTCTCCCCACCCCACTCCACCCCGCCCCGTGCCCTCAGCTGTGCTGAGTTCTTGGGCTGGGTGGTTTTCAGGGACTAGCCGAGCTCCCTGCACAGGACGTCTCATTAGGGAGAAGTTGTCATGTTGAACTGAAGCCAGGCTCGGGGACGGTCTGTGAATCCACGTCACCCGTTTCCCCCTCCCCCTCCCCCTCCCCGCACACATGTGCTTGCAATGGCCTAAGCCGGTCTGGGCAGCCTGGGCCGCTGTGGGTGAGGGATGATGCGAAACCTGAGGCCCCACCTGCAGGTGGGAGAGGTCTCTCAAGCCACGTGGCTGGGCCGGCGTGTAGGCCCAGGTCTGCAGTCACTCTGGGAGACACTTTCCCGACAAAAATTCCCGGTACACACGCAGACTTGCCCAGCTTCTAAAGGCCGGGAAGAGCCCTGTGGGACAGGCCTGGGGCCCCTCTCCTGGAAGTCATAAAGTTTACTTTGGGAGAAGGCCAGGCCTGGGCGGGCGGGACCCCCCCCAGCACTCAGCCCAGAGGGAAGTGATTGTATTTATATTTATGTCAGAAGGTTGGCAAGGCCCCAGGTTTGGGGGCTGGGCAAAGCATTGAACAGAGAGAGAGAGAGAGAGCGCGAGCGTGCCTCGCCCAGGTCAACACAGAAGAGAGCTCGCGCCCCAGGTGGGGCTCCTTCCGTAACCCAAGTGGGGGCCCCGCCTGACCAGACCGCCCGCCGCCCGCAGGGTGGTGATCATGAGTTCCATCCTGGAGCACATGTGTGCTGACGTGCTGCAGCAGACGGCCACCCAGATCAAGTTCCCCTCCACGGGCGTGGACACCATGCCCTACTGGAACCTGCTGCCCCCCAAGCGGCCCATCAAAGAGGTGCTGATGGATGTCTTCGCCAAGGTGCTGGAGAAGGGCTGGGTGGACAGCCGCTCCATCCATGTCTTTGACACCCTGCTGCACATGGGTGGCGTCTACTGGTTCTGCAGCAACCTGGTGAAGGTGTGTGGCGGCCGGGGCTGCACGGAGAGACGGCCTGCTCCTCCCCACCTCCTTCCAGCCCGCTTGGCCCCGGCCTCTCCAGAGGCTGTGGAAAGCAGACGGCCCCCCATAGCTCCTGGGCCTCGGGGAGGGCAGGTGGAGCAGCACAGGGCAGGGGTGGGGGGGCTGCAGCCAGTGTGAAGGGTCCTGGCCCCACCCCCAGCTGCCCCCCCTGCTGCCAGGAGCTGCTGCGAGAGACGCGCAAGGAGCACACCCTGCAGGCGGTGGAACTCCTGTACGCCATCTTCTGCCTGGACATGCAGCAGGTCACCCTCGTCCTCCTGGGCCACATCCTGCCCGGGCTGCTCACCGACGCCTCCAAGTGGCACAGCCTCATGGACCCCCCAGGCACCGCCCTGGCCAAGTAGGGGCCGCCCCCCCAGCCTGCTCTGCCCTCTCCCCCGGCACCTCCCCGCCCCAGCAGCTGGGCCCGATGGGTGTG
>PVJH01045617.1:0-12291 GCA_004026705.1 Nesogale talazaci
TAGAAGAAATGGTTACACGTTTAGACCAAGAAGTAGTAAGTAGCTTGTTGGAGTTGCAATTTTCAGACTGAATTGTAGTCATAGTAAATGTTCTCCACGCTCTGTGGTTTCCCTGGATACTGTGAGTATAAGAGTTCAGGGGCTGAGCTCTGGTGGCCTAGTGGTTGTGTGCTGGGACTGCAGCCCACAGGGTTGATGGTTCAAATCCAGTGGCAGCTCTCCAGGAGCATGGCTGGGCTTCCTGCTCCCACCAGGGCAGTGATGCCACAAAAAAAAAAAAAAAAAAAAAAGAGTTCAGAAAAATGTCATGTGCCTTTAAGCATTTGATAATAGTTTTTCTATTGCTTTGCTAGAAAGGGAGTTTATGTTTGAAATTGTAATTTGGTCATTAATATGGAAGTAGATGACATTTAGAAGAATTTTTATTGCAGCTTCTTCCTAAGGGATGATGTTTGAGTACAAACAAAAACAGTGTGAATGCTTGATATGTTGTACAAAAATTCCCAGGAAATAATAATATAAGAAAGTTCTCTGCAATAATGAAAAAGCTGTGTACCCTTGTGCAGTCTTTTTTTTGGGGGCGGGGGGGCATCACTGCTCTCCGGTGGTGGGAGTAGGAGGCCCAGCCCCACTACTGGAATTGAACCTCCATCCCAGTGGGCCGCAGTCCCACGTACAACCACTACACCACCGGGGCTCAGCCCCTTGTGCAGTCTCATAGGGCGGTTCTGTTTTGTTTGCACATGTTGTCTGAGCTGTATTCAGCATCTTCAGTGAACCCTTCTGACTTCATAATCTAGAGGCAATTGGGTGGCTTAGAGCTATATATAAACAAAGTATATGCAAAAGCTTATTACATCAAGCTACTAGACCCTGGAAAGTCAATTGTATATACTAAATGGCCCTGAGATTTTGTTACTTAATGATGATCAGTATGTTATTAGACATACTAACATTCACATGAGCTGTGTAAGCATGTGGCATTGCATTGTAAATGTCTAACAAATGGATACTTAATGATGATTAAGAGGCATAAACATGGATGTTCTCACAATATATGTGGATAAGTTGAAATAATAAATTATTAGTTTTATGTATATTTACGTGAAGATTTCCCAAAAAATAAGAGGCACCAGCCTAATTCGAGGGTCATCTTGTACTCTACTTTTGAGTTCCAAAAGGGAAAGTGTATTCCAGTGAGTATGATGAAAAGGTGAAAGAGACTTTGCTCTTTTTCAGCTTTGGCCAGAGTGACTTGGCCTTCCAAATTAGTTCTAGTGTGTAAGAGGAGCTACATAATAATTAGCTATCCAAAGTCAGGGAAATAATCCCAGAACTATCCGGAGCACGACACCACATGCTTTCTCTCAGATGACTGGTGCTGGCCAGGATTGTAGCTCTGTGCTGCCTGAAGGGCACGTGCCCACTCCCGTAAGGAAGAAAGAACCTCTTGCGGGCCAGTATCTTGTCTGATGGCTTAATTTGCGAGCACCTTTTTTGTTTGGTTTTTTTTCGGTGGGGGGCGGGCAATCATAATTTGCGAGCACCTTTATCACTTACCTGCTCAGGGTATTTCAACCGCCTCTTCACCCAGTGTATGAGAGCACACCTTTTCTTCTTTGATCAGTGTGTTATTAGACATACTAACATACACATGAGCTGTGCAAGCATGTGGCATTGTGTTGTAAATGTCTAACAAATTGATACTTATGTACAATTAGGAAATCATCACTTTTGGACTATTTTGTTTTCAGGCTGAGGTTGATAAAAACATAGAACTTTTGAAAAAGAAGGATGAAGAACTCAGCTCTGCCCTGGAAAAAATGGAAAATCAGTCTGAAAACAATGATATTGACGAAGTTATCATCCCCACAGCCCCACTTTACAAACAGATCCTAAATTTGTATGCAGAGGAAAATGCTATTGAAGACACCATCTTTTACCTGGGAGAGGCCTTGCGGCGGGGAGTAATAGACCTGGATGTCTTCCTGAAGGTATGTGCTCTTCATTCTGCTTTCCAAGATTTTGGAACTTGTACTAAAAGGGACTTTGACCTTGGCCGAGATTGTCTTCCCAAAAGAGAACTTGTGAGATTGTATACTTTGAGCAGTCTCTCCCCATCCACCGAATGCATAGAAATGTCTGAGTAGGGCAGGGAAAGCGAGCTAGTGACTGCTGCCTCCCCCTCCTCCATCAGGCCGCATCAAGATGAGTGTCGTTCTGCTGTCTGACTGCTGTGTCTGAGCAGGCCCCCTCCTCCATCAGGCCATGCCACATAAAGGACATTGACAGCACCAACTAGCCCGCTTCCATTATTTGTTCCTTTTCATCATTTAGACCATTATTCCCAAGTGGGATCCAGTAAGGCCAGTATGGCTACTGCTTGTGTGGTGATTTTGAAGAATGTGGATTTAAGCATAATAGCCTGTGCAGTCTGAACCCAGCTTCTGCTGCTCCCACATTGTCCAGGCTTGGCTGGGCAGGTTACTGAGCCCGTCTCACTCTGGGTGAGTGGCCAAACCACACACTTTGGACCCAGGACAAGAAGACAAATGGCTGGCTACAGACCAGACTTGTAGAGAAAAGTCCTTTCCAGTACACTGTCCCTCCCCCCCTCAGTGGGTGGCACAGCTCAGGAAAGACAATACTTAAAGATGCAAGAGAGGAAAAGAATTACCTTTCCTCTTGCAAGGCATCAGACTAGAGACAAACGTGAATCCTTTCTACATATGAAGTATAAACAGCCAGGATTATCACAATTGCAGGGTGGGGGCAGGGATAGTGGAAGAGATTCTCCAGGGAATTTTTGTTAAAAATCACAGTGTAAGTTTTCTTGGCACCTTGGCTGTCTCAAATAGCTAAAATGCCTGAGCCAGATCATATAATGTGCACTTTCTCAGGTCTCAGAAGACCGCTTGCCTTATCACAGCCAGCCAGCATCTACCTGCAAAATTCCAGAAACGGTGTTGAATGTGATGTTTGTTCCAAAGGATGGTTAATAGGAATCAGAAACTGTACGGTTCTTCAGCTCAGTTAAATTTGTCTGCTACAGATGCCTGGGCCTGCATCACAGCCTTTCTAAACTGTTGACATTTCCCCCCTCCTAGCATGTCCGTCTTCTGTCCCGTAAACAGTTCCAGCTGAGGGCACTAATGCAGAAAGCAAGGAAGACCGCCGGGCTCAGTGACCTCTACTGACTTCTCAAAGAGAGCAGCGAGACTGAGCTCTTCTTAAAGCATTCTTTTCTTCTCTTCCTGTCTCTTATCAGTAGGTACCCAGACTAAGTTATTGCAGTACAGCATTCAAGTGTAAAATATTTTGAATCAATAATATATTTTCTGTTTTCTTTTGGTAAAAGACTGGCTTTTATTAATGCACTTTCTATTCTCTGTAAACTCTTTTTGTGCTGAATGTTGGGACTGACTATGCTAAATAAAATTTGTTGCATAAAATGTCTCTTCTTTTTGGAATCTTTAGGAAGAACCGTTGAAACTTTTCTAAGATGCATAGCTTTTACTTTAGAATACAAAAAGCATGAGACATGAAGTGCATTTTGTTTATTTTTCTGCAGAATGAGGTGGAGCCTTGGCGGGGTAGTGAGTGATTACTTAAAGACTGTCCTAGACACACACCCAATACATCTGGGACTCGGTGTTTGTTGGTCACAATTAAAGGGGCAGTTGTGAGAGTTTAGAGACCCATCGTGCCCATGGCCTCCCTTCTTTGTCCTCATACTGGGATTCTCTCGCCAAGCCTGTAGGCGCTCCAGGGAGCTTCCAAAGATGACCTTTTCCTAAGACCTTTTGAAACTGCTTCATCTGTGCTCTGCAGAGTGTGTTCACTAGACAGTGTTCTGTGTCAACATGCGAAAACCACAAGGTTCATGAGGTTGCAAAGCAAACCTTGTGATTTGAGGGGATGTTTCCTCTATAGGCAGCAGCAAGTCCAATCTCTACGCCACGCCTCGTCTCGCCCAGGAAAAGAACGACCAACTGTTGCCGTCCACTTGTCACAATTTAGACCCTTCCTGTAAATGGTAACATCTATTCATAGAAATCATATCAGAATAAAAAGGCACAAGGCCAAATCAAGGTTTATTTAGTATTAGGATTAGAACTAATTTTTTTTTTTTGGTGGGGGGGGAGGCATCACTGCCCTCAGGTGATGGGAGTAGGAGGCCCAGCCTTTGCTCCGTGGAGCTGGAATTGAACCTCCATCCCAGTGGACCGCAGTTCCGCGCACAACCACTACGCCACCGGGGCTCAGCCCTAGAACTAATTATTTTTACATCTTTCACTTATACATTGAAAAAGTTATAGCCACTTTTTAGTAGTATATAAATTAGCATAGGTATAATGTAGCCAGAACTAAAGAAATAGCATGTCCTTGACCAAGAAAGAAACAAAAAATACAATTTCTTTAACACAGTAAACGTAGACATCATACATTCTTATGGACCAACTGGCTACATAGACAGACTCAAGGGAGCTAATGGTGCAGCACAGGTAACAAAACACCACCACCTCTGATGCAAGCACTTCAGATTTGTTTGTTTTTAATAGCTAGCACCTGAGAGAGGTGGAGGTTAGCTCAATAGTGGAGTCGCACTATCCTATTTCCCACTCTCAGGAATTAAAGATTTCTTCAATAGTTTGGCATATATTATATAATTATTATTTTTTCCTTAAAAGCTGGAGAGGATAGGGTTGGTCAGCTTTAAAGCTTGAGCTCCTTCTGAATTCCCCACAGCGTGTCTGCACTCTTCTTTAACTGGGCCTCTTCTTCAGGAGTCAGGGTTATAGCGATAATGTCCGTGATGCCGTTCTGTCCCAAGATACAAGGAACACTGAGAAATACTTCTTCCTTTATTCCATAGAGGTCCTGAAAACAAAAGCTTCAATTTATTTTTTTATAACAAAAGTCTGCAAGCTGAGACTCTATTACAGGTTGAATGAATGTTTAATAAATGTACTTGTCTGGCTAATGTCAGAGAAATAGAGCAGCAAGACTTGAGAATAAATAACAGATTATCAGATTAATCAGATTCTCAGTCAAGCTCCCTGCATAGGCTCCAGCCTCTTGCCATGTTGGGGGTGGGGGGACACCATCATCATCATCTTCTCTCCTGGCCCCAGAACGGCTTCCATTAGGCCCATCACTGCTGCTACTTTATTTTATCCCTGATGATGCAGACCCGTCTTATTTGGCCCCTCCTACTCAGGGTACACAGTGGCCGCCACCCTGGGTTCAAATATAGCAGTTGTTGGGCATGGCAGAGAGCCTCTTTCTGTTGCACACACAGCCCCTGTAGCTAGCTCAGGAGCACCTGACCACATGAGCAACATTCACACTGCATTCCTACCTCACCCAGGGCATGAAGGGATACTTTCTTGGCTGGTGTATTAAAGAACTCAAAATACAGGTAGTGAAAGTCACTACTCACAGGGAGCCCAAAGGAACTTCAAAATTTCATGGGAAAATTCTATCTTTTCATTCCATTTCCCCTCCATACTTTTTTCACGCCCCTCCAGAAGCAAGGCTGGGCTTCCTACTCCTATCAGGGCAGTGATGCCACAAAAATAGAACAAAGCAAAACAAAAGAACTGTTATTCTGGGACATGACACGCATACAGAGGTAAGATGCCTCAGCGACATCCAGGGACAGCTTGGAGAAAGGACATGCTTCCAAAAGCTCAACCTCAGAAAAACGAAGTTAAATAATGACTTTCAAACATAAACATCTACCTTTACTATGGTGGAAACTGGATGCACTCTCCTGAGATTCTTCAAAATGCTTTCCACTAAATCAGCTACAGTTATGCCAATAGCCCAAGAAGTATAGCCTTTTCTTTTAATAATATCATAGGCACTGTGGATTCAGAAATCATGAGCATTAGTTTGTAAGAAATATTTAGCATTGAGCACCCATTTTATGACAACTTATTTGATAATGTCATAAAATTGTTTCCAGCATAACTCTTCTTAGAAACTTCTTAAAGGAACTGAAGATAGGAGTTATGTGTAGAGATCTAGGTTTCAGTATGATGTCAATCCCACCACTCGAATAAAGATATCACTTTTTACCAGTTCAGTGCGTGCCTTGTGCTTAGCCGTACGTTGGGCTCAGCAGTAGTGAAAAGAGATGCAGTCCCTGACTGCTTAAAAATGCAGTATGCTCTACAAAGTGAATAACAATATAATTATGTGTACTGAATAACAACAAATAAAAGGGGAGGGGAGGAAACAGTTCTAGAACTGACTTGTGATTTTACAACTCATTTTATTTTTTTTATTTTTTTTTTAAGGCATCACTGCCCTTACAACTCATTTTAAAGGTGATTTAACTGGGGACAGGAAGGGTGCTCTTAAGATTGGTGATTGAATGATTGAAATAGTAGTATGATAGGTAAATTCTGTGCCAATAAAATTTAGGGGGAAAAAATCAAATGCAAACATGGGCAGCTGCCCGGGAGAACCAGCAGCACAGAAAGAGAAGCACTTGGTGCAGGCTTTCTCCTGGGCAGCAGGGAAGACGACCCTGGGGCTTGTCTTCTAAATCGCAGACCAGCAGTGCTTGGGTGAGGCTCACCTTTTGTTTGTTTGTTTGGCTTTTGGTGGGGGGGGGCATCACTGCTCTCTGGTGGTGGGAGTAGGAGGCCCAGCCCCACTGCTGGAATTGAACCTCCGTCCTAGTGGGCCGCAGTCCCCCGCACAATCACTATGCCATCGGGGCTCAGCCCTGAGGCTCACCTTTTAATCTGGTTATTTGGCAACAGTGATTAGTCATGTGATACTTAAGGGTCAGCATTTGTGATGAACAAACTGTGATGTTGATTTTTGCTTTGTGTTGTTGAATGAGAGAGGGAGTGGTGCCGTGTGAAAGAAAAGAAGAGGAAGAGGGGAGCGGGTTACATCCCAGGTGCTTAATGGGCTTTCTTCAATCCCAATGGTGCATTCTTCATAGACTCCAGCTTCTGAGATCATTTGTTCAGTGTAAAGATTGAGTAAGTATGGTAAGGATACAAGCCTGTTGCATATCTTTCCTGATTCTAGATCACAGATGCCTTGTTTTACTACAATGATTACCTCTTAGTCTATGAAAAAGTTGCTCAAGAGCACAAGTATTGTGGAATTATTCTTCAAAATGTAATAGACAAAAAATAAATGTAAAACGTAATAAAATGTTAGGTCCACATAAAAATAAAGGTTACAAAGTGTGAATGAAAGAAAAGTATGAGCACTCTCCCACCTCTCAGGGGCCCGATCTCATCCACATGCACCTAACTTCTTCGAAGGCTATACACGTTGGCTCATTACCTGGCAATCACTTCCTTGTGGACAGTGTCCCACCGCTCCTGGTCTTTTTCAGTTCCTAGATCAGAGTTCATACTCTTCAGAGAGACACCAGCAATGTTCACTCCACTCCACACAGGAACTGAGGAAAACATCAAAAAGCATATTCGTTATATGGTATTCTAACCCAGGTCGTCTTCAGGATTTTTCTTTTCTTTTACCTTAACAAGATTTGAGCAATTTTTAACTAGTATTCAACGTTGTTATTAAATGTGTGTCACGGAGTCCGTTCTGGTGCGGTGTGATCCTGTAACACAGAACTGCCCTTACACGGTTGTCAAGGCTGGATTCTTGACGGAAGTAGACTGCCACCTCCGTCTACTGCAGAGTGACTGGTGGGTTTCAATCACAGAGCTCTCAGCCAGCAATTCAGTGCTTAGCCATGTACTGCCAGAGCTCCTTCGTCTTCAGACAGCCACCAGCATTCAAGTATCTGAGCTCCAACCCAGAAGGGCTACCTCACAGTCATCAAGAAAGGGGCCCAGAATTCTATCTTTTTTTTTTTTTTTTTAGGCATCACTGCCCTCAGGTGGTGGGAGTAGGAGGCCCAGCCTTTGCTCCTGGGAGCCGGAATTGAACCTCCATCCCAGTGGGCCGCAGTTCCGCGCACAACCACTACGCCACCGGGGCTCAGCCCCCAGAATTCTATCTTGGCAGAGGTTTTCTGGTCAAGAAAGTTGTCATGTAACCTTTCAACTAAGTGGTAACTTTTACCTCTTCAAGTGGTTTTCCAGAGTCAAGATTTATTTCAGAAGGACCACAAAGGTGCTTACACCAGAAACGAGACAAGGGCCAGCCATCCCCATAGCAAGGAGCCCTGGTAGCACGTGAGTTATGCATTGCGTTTGTAACAGCATGCTCATTTCATATCCACCTGATGCACCCAGAGAGAAAGATTAGGTTGGCTCCATACTCATTCCATGTCAGAAATTATGTATCAGATCACCGTGAATTTGAATCAACTCAATGAAAGTGGGATTATCACTGTAGCAACCTTTTAACATATGCTTAATTTTTTCCAGTTTTGCCTATACCTTATTCTGAAGAATTGCTGTTCCTTGAATTACAATGCTGACCTTTCTGACCTAGACAGTCCCAAATTAATATAGAGAGCTTTATTATTACTTTATATAAACCTTTCATCATAATCATACAAACAGGATTATAACATTTCCCAAATTATTTTTGATCATTTCATTATAAAAATAAGATGCTAAAACACAATAAAGGCAAGTAGTCCTCCCCCACAGTCAATACAGTAAGCATAGGTTTCTGAACATGTCTCAGGCTTAACGAGGCGTTTGGCTCACCACTTGAGTCTCCATGCTCTCCGAGGATCCACCCATGGCAGCTTTCTGGGTGTATATCAAGTTTCCGCCCAATTAAGAAACGGAAACGGGCAGTGTCCAGACTGCAGCCACTTCCAATGATACGGTTTGGGGGAAAGGCACTCAGCTTCCACGTCACATACGTTAATATATCCACTAAAAAGAACACATGTAAGACAAAACGTTCTCGCATCAAAAGTCACACCCTTTAGGGTTTTTTTTTA
Source organism: Nesogale talazaci (assembly GCA_004026705.1). NCBI lineage: Eukaryota > Metazoa > Chordata > Mammalia > Afrosoricida > Tenrecidae > Nesogale > Nesogale talazaci. The sequence goes on from PVJH01045617.1 coordinate 8,906, forward strand.
ACCTAAATTAAGATTGGTGAATCTGAGGGGTTTCCTTTGTCTTGAAGGGGATAGGAGGGGGGGATCAGACACTGGTTATATATTCAACTCTAGCTGAGCCATCACTCTGTAAGAATACCTCCTAGAAATGAATGGTGCAAATGGAAAGATTTAGCTGGTAAACTATAACATTTTAAATGAGAACTAATGAAGGTGATTTTATATAAGGGCTTCCAAGACTCAATCTTTACAGGAAGTCTCATACTGCCTGCAGAATGGCTGATGGATTTGAACTACCTACTTTACAGGTAGTAACTCAGACCTAGGAGGAGTTAAAATACCCAGTATCCTAAGCGTATCAATTCTCTTTATTAATAATCTATAGCCTACATGATTTCCCAATCAAGATAAGAAATATGCCTCACGTGGATAGATTCGTAGAAAGAAGAAAACACTGAAGTTAAATGCTGTGTATCTCGAAGTGACAGGACAGTGGTTACAAGGCTACAAGTGGCTACAAGGCTGCCGGCTTGTAGCTCATGGACTAGTGGTCCAAGGACTTTCTTTAGTGGTGATGAAACAGTTCTGAATTCTGTATCTTGAAGCTATCTAAGAGTATGTGTGTGCCTTTTGCCTTGGAGAGCACCTGGAAGCAAGATGGGTCACCAGCACCTCTGCTGGAGCCACCTGCAGGGATCTGGCCCGGGTTCCCATTCTGATCTGGAAATACGGCCTCAGTAGGTGCTGCCAGCGTTTCGGTGGTGCTCGAAGGATATCGGGTTCCTCAAGCTGGACTTCGTGATCTTTGGATGGACTATCCAAGACAGCTGCCCCACAAAAGAAATGAACAACTGATGTGTACTCAGCGTACGTGATTTTTCCTTATTGACACATCTTCCAAAGGCTCCCAGACTACGTGTTCCATTCTAGGCCCCAAACTCCATCAGTTACCTGGCATGACATTTCCTCAACTGCCTTTTCAAAAAACTCAAGTTTGACGTGTCCATTCTGCGACTTTACATTTTCTTATTCCATCACTGTACCTACTTCCTTCACTGAGCACCTCCCACACACACACACCTGAGAAGTCCTCTAGATGGGTTAGAGAGCTCTCCCAGCAAGCAAGATGGCAACACAAACAGCTGGATGCTCCCTTTTCCCTAACAACAAAACTAGAACACTGCTACCAGAACTCAGCATCTAAGTGGACACTGAGTCAGGAAACCAATGCATTGCCATCAAGTCAATTCAGATTCCTAGCAACGCTGTGAGACGGGGTGGAACTGCCCCGAGGGGAGGGGAGGGGAGGGGGGTTCTGAGACGAGGCCATCTACAGGAGTGAGTCTTCCTCGTGTTTCTCCCACGGAACTGCGGCTGGTTCCCAATCACTGCCCTTTGGATATAAGCACTGCATCACCAGGGCTTATTATAAATATATCAGGATATTGAAAATAAAGTACTAAGTACGTTCAAACTAAAGGAAATGATAGAGGAACCAAATGGAGATTTTCCCTAAAAACTACAAAGAACCACCACCTTTGAGCTTATGTCAATGGCAGAATAATCTGGGAAAGGATATCAGTAATGGCTATACAGCACAAAAATTATAATCCTTGATACTGAATTACAAGTAGAAAAGAAATTGGAAAAATAAAATAATGACCCAGGGGCCAGAGCAGGTGAGGTGAAGAGTGAAATGGGGTCCTAACAGCAATGGGTGAGAAGAAAATGAAATGGATTGTGGTGGTGGTTGCACAACTCTTCTTAATATGATTGATTCAATCTTATGATACAATTCATTGGCATTCAATTGTATGATACAATTCATTGGCATTCAATTCATTCAATTATCATTCAATTGAATGCCAATACAACTATTTAAACCAAAAAAGAACCAAAGAAATGAAAATGCAATAAAACTTATGAATTTACTGGAAGGAACTTAACAGATTTGAACAAGTATTTGAAATCATTATATCAGAAGGGGAATGAATGAAAAATAAGATAAAGTGAGCCATGCCTAATGGAATTGTGGGATTCCACCAAGCAACTAACATGTATCGTGAACCCCACTAAAAGATGACTGCAAGTCATTTTGAGAGATTTGAAAACGTGCCAGATTTGATGAAGAGGAAGGATCTAGAAATCTAGAGGAAGGATCAAGAAGCTCAATCAACTCCAAATAGAAAAAAATCATAGGATAGCCACAAAAAGACATATGCAAACATGTGAAATTAAAGATAGAGAATCCTCAAAGTAACAAGAACAAAGCAAAATTGTCATATCCAAGGAATCTTCATAAGATTACATGCCAGGCTGAGTCCCGGTGGCGTAGTGGTTGTGCGAGGGACTGCGGCCCACTGGGACGGAGGTTCAGTTCCCGCTCACAGGAGCAAAGGCTGGGCCTCCTACTCCCACCACCAGGGCAGTGATGCCTAAAAAAAAAAAGATTACATGCCAATTTTGCGTCAGAAACCATGAAGACAAAACGATTGTGGAATGAAATATTTAAGGTGCTGAAATAAAATGACAATTGAACGGAATTCTAAGTCCAGCAAAACTGACCTTCCAAAGCAATTGATAAGCCATCAACTAGACTGACAAATCAAAAACAAAGATACAAATATACCATGAACAGTTGCACAAATTAGATAAATGGAGAAATTCTGATTCAATTTCCTTAGTTACGGATCTCTCTGGATTTTTTCCCCCTTACGGAATTTCAGGAAGGTTACAGTGGCACTTCGGAGGATACTCTTCAATTGCCAAAAGAAAAAAAAAAAAACACAGCAACTGAGATTGAATCGGTAATCAGAAGCCTCTCAAAAGTCTTGGAGCAGATAGCTTCACTGGGGAATCTTATCATACATTTAAACAGAAACTTGTATTAATCTTCTTAAGCTCTGCCACAAAATAGAAATGGAGAAAATGGTTCCTCACTCATTCTGTAAAGGCAGCTTTATCCTGATAGCAAAGTCAGACTAAGGCAGTACAAGAAAACTGTAGACAGTTAAGCATGCCAGTGCACATCCTCAACAAAACACTGGCACACTATTAAAAGGATGAAACAATGTAAGTGCAGTTCCAACAGTAGAAAATGCATCACTCACTGTAAGGCCACATTAATAAAGAAAATAACTGTATGGCCATCTCAATGTAAAAAGACATTTGACAAAATCCAACACTCCCATGAGGAAAATGTCAACAAACCAGGAATGGGGGAAGTTAACATAAAGGGCACTTAGGAAAATCCTACAGAGAGGATGTCAAAACCAGAGAACCATTTGACATGGGGTGCCTGCCAGGGACCTGTGCCCTGGGACTAATGTTCTTTGCCCCCCAGATTCTCTCATCAAGCCCATGATCCAGGCTTCCGCTCGTGTGCCACCTGGATATAAGGACCAGGG
>PVJH01045618.1:0-12286 GCA_004026705.1 Nesogale talazaci
CAGCATCTAACAGGATAAAACTAAAATGCACACAATTCCTCATGTGTCTCCCTCATTTAAACATAAATGTGATCTGTGCTATGAGAAGGCAATCATAGTTTTTGGTGTGGAGAATCTTCATTCCAGTTGGATACTTGTGAAGTCTGCATCCATAAGCAAAGTCAAATCAGGATAGGCCATCCATAAAGTCAGCAGCAATACACACTAAATTCACAGGCTCAAAAATCTTTTTTTCTGGTCGAATTCTGCTCAACTCAATGTGAGTTACCTCACTTATCCTCATTAGCTTCCTTGCTTTTAGACCAGAAGTCCTATCACAAATTCTCAACAACCATTGCCCCCTTGGGCTAAGTCAGGAACTTCAGACCAGTCAACTCACTCTCATCTTTCCTGTAGTTCCTGTAAACCAAGTCAATGGATGTCAGTGATCAGATTCAACCGGTCTCTCTATTGCTATGTTTCTTTCACTTCCACTCAGCAAGTGAATCCAGGTGGTCACCTAGCAAGCATTTCAGCCTGCTACAGGCTTCCTTTAACATTAAGCCCTGGAGAGTTTTCTTCCTGGTTCAAGATATTTTTCTGCTTCTGACAAAAATCACAAGTTCAAACTTCAAAAGTCCAAAGAATTCCTTTTTGTCTTCAATCTGTCAACAATCCCTTATGCTGTTCTCTTGGGATGCAAAAATTCTGAGTATTCCAAAACACTGGGTAAGACCTTTCAGAAGCTTATATGTTAATGCATCCTGAACTAATTTAAATATCACATTTTAATGACTCAAGGCAAGTGGGCTTACAAGCTCTCTATTTTCATACTTCCCAATAATAATTTTTTTGGGGAGGCATCACTGCCCTCTGGTGGTGGGAGTAGGAGGCACAGCCTTGTTGCTGGATTTGAACCTCCAACCCAGTGGGCTGCAGTCCCACGCAAAACCACTATGCCACCAGGGGTCAACCCACAATAATAATTTTTATCAACAAAGCTAAACAGAAGAAATCAGTATAAATAAAGGAAAGTCAGATACTCCACTCGGTTTTTAAAGCAGTCAAGTTCATTCACTATTTATCTTATCTTAAGCCTTATCTAAAGTATTCTGTTGACACAAAATACGGGATTAGGCCTCTTACAGCATCAGATCAGAGGCAATCTTTCTGTCAGCCATTTTCACTGAGTAGCTCTGAGAAATTCAAGAGTTGATCTGTACTCCTGAGCTCAAAATATACATGAATAACATTCATGTTTGCCATTTCATCCAGGAATAAACAAAGACTACAGCCAAGCAAAATAATCAAAATTTTAACTTCCATATTCTCTCCATAAAGCCGTGTATGGGCATATCTGACTTCTGGATAGCCAAAGAAGAAACACTACCATGAGGGAGATGTCAAACTAGCATCCACTCTCTGTCTTTATGATTTGTTTCTCGAACACCCCACTCTCAAAGTGCCATAATGTGTTAGTCTGGGTAGACTAGAGAAACAATTTCAGGGAAACTCATGTGTATAAAAAAGAGCTTTATATAAAGAGCAATTGCACATTAAGAAAACACCCCAGTCTAGTCCCGATCAAGTGCATAAGTACGATATCAGCCCATATGTCTGATCCCAAGCTATAAAGTCCTCTTCAGACTCACAAAACACATACAAAGACACTGTATACCGGAAGATCATAGGACAGTGGATGGGAAGCCTAATGGATCCAGCAACATTGTAAGCATCTCAATGCTGACTGACAGGGATCTCCATGTGGCTTCTCCACCTCAGGACACTAGCATAGTTCCATGTGTCTTGTTACCTTCAATGTCTCCCAGGGAGTCAACACGTATCCTGCCTCCAGCAAGCTAATTATCTCCTTGACGCCTCCAAATGAGGTCATCCAGCTGCAATCAGATGGACAGGCTAACCTTCACCTCTTCACTCTTAATCCTCAACTTGACACCAGAGTACATACCTATCATAACAGGTGAAACAGATTTAAATGATGGAGGTCCTGGGATAACAGGAAGGACTTAAGATTTCATTTCAAGTTTAAGGGAATATTCATTAAGAATTTTAACCAGAATAACAGTCTTTAATTTTAGGGGAAAATGGTCTATAAATTTAGGGAAAAAATGTTTCTGTGCAGAGATCTTCTACAAGGAGTAAGAAGGTCCACCAGGACACAGAGGAACAGTGAGAAAGCTATCCTTGGAGTCAGTTGAGAGATAATGGCAACTACTTGGAAAGTGACAAAAATCCTGGGCGTCTTAGTGACACCATTCGAGAGCTGTCTTTTGTGTTGTTTTTTATACAAATAGTGACCACTGGAGTGTTACAATATAACAGTCCACTTATATTGTTTTAATCTTTCTTTCTAGTCCTTTAAGCTAATTCCTTTCAGATTCTGATCAAATTCTAATGAATATGGACAAGAGTAACAAAGATATTAGCTAACTGTTGTTCAGAATGCAACAAGTGTTAAAACTGATAGTTTGACAGATATGTTTGTTTAGTAGCCACCATTATGATAAATGTTCTCATTCTATCCACAATTTGATTTAATTCTCTATTTAATTTTTAAAATTTGTTATTAGGAATGAAAGCTGTTTTTCACACAGATATGCACAAGGAAAATAACAATAAGATGATGAACAGCAACAGAAAAACAAACATAACTTTACAAATATCAAAAGATAAATCCACAAAATAATGTTATAGTTGTTTATGAGGAATTCAAGATACACTGGTTAAGTAAAAATTATTTCACACCTGGTTTTGAAACTGTGGAATGTTTAACTGAATGAAAGTTTAGATGCCTGGTAACTCAATATCTTGTTTTATAAAAATATTTTTTAATAAGCTATTGCCAGAAAGAAAGTGATTTGGCCCAAATCAGATGATCACAATTCGCAAGGCTGGGGTTTTAAATAAAGATATTGTGACTTTGGGTCACTCTTTACTAAGCTCTATGCCGTCATCTACTTCTCTTTTGCTTTTAATTGCCAAAACTATCTTCTTCACAGACTGACATTGCCTTTCAGTGTTTTGATTTCTTTTTCAAAAAATCCAACAAATTGAGCAATCCAATCTCCATCTAGTTAACTGATGTTCCAGACCAATAACTTTCTCCATTATCAATTGAATTTGAATAGTACTTTTCCACTCTAGTCCAGTGTTATATTTGTGTAGCCATATTTGGAAAATAAAGGAAGTATTTTAAGTTGATTAAAACCAACATAAATCCTTCTGCCGTGTACCCTTAATTATAATGAAGGAAAGCTGTTCTTGGTTCTTGTTTACTCCTTTTGATGCACATACTGATTGGAATTTTTTTTGCTGTCAGTGATAACCAAACTGCATCAACTTTAAAACTTGTATTAAGAATGTAATGGAAGCTGAGGCCTAGTGGCGTAGTGGCTGTGTGCGGGACTGCTGTCCACTGGGTTGGAGGTTCAAATCCAGCAGCAACTCTCCAGGAACAAGGCTGAGCCTCCTACTCCCACCACCAGAGGGCAGTGATGCCCCAAAACTAAACAAAACAAAAAAAGAATGTAAGGGAACATTTTCTCTCTTGTATATTGGGAACTCAGTTCATTCCCTATAGAATAATTTAATGTGTGGTTTTGGGTTACTCTTCTATCATGATTTTTGCTTTAACCTTAAACCTTTGGTTCTTCGATAAGCAGGACTAATATACAGTTTTCTACTTAATCATAGAATTTATTTAAGGCAAAACTTTTATTTTTCACAATTTTGAAAAAAAATTTAATAATAGTATAAACTAAAAAAGTATAAACTAATTTATAAACTAAACATATAGTATATAGTATAAAAAGTATAAACTAAGAAGTATAAGTTAATGTATAAACTAAATATATAGTAGTGTTGTAGTAATAACCAAAATATAAATGGAAAAGGGGTTCTGTGTAACTGAGGTTTAGAAACAGAACCTGATTTATCAGCAACATCCACTAGGACTGTGCATTTTTGTTGTTGTACAAGTCAGATAAGCACAATAGGTAGAGTTTAGATGGTTCATAGGCTGTGCCCTGAGCAGTTACTGGAAAGGAGATGTTAAACACCTTGCCTGCTGCCCAGTCTCAGCACCATTGTAAGTTTATTTCTACAAGTTCAAAGTTGAAGGCAATGTGAGGCATTTCTTTGTTGGAGCAGCTTAAGGTGCAATCTGGCTAGTGGGCTCTAAATCTCTTGCAAACCAATCAAAACTATACGACCAATCCATTGGATGGCTTTGGGTTTGATTAAAAAGCTTTCAATGCATTTATTCTGAAAGCTCAGTGCTCTTTACCTAAGAAAATATATACAATTTCCAGACAGCAAATAAGCAATGCAATTTTTGAGAAAGCATTAATAGGAACTTAGGACTGCAGAATCTTACCTATGAAGAATGGAATTTATCACAGATTGTCTGAACACTTCATTTTCAGGCACTTTTTCTGGTGGTCTTATCTGGCATACTGGAGAAGAACTGCAAACACAAGTCCTATTGATTAGCAACAATGAAGCCCCATTGCCGCTGCTTCTCGTGCTATTCAATTGAATCACAGGTGCGAGTTCCCCACAGACAACAGCAGAATGTAGTAGACTTTTATAAATCAAGAAAGAAAGCTATGTCTTCATGTGCACAAGGGAAAATATCAAGGCAAGGGAGAATAGTCAACTTCTTGTTATATGCTATCAAGCCAGTCCTGATTCATATGTGCAGAATTTTCAGCAGCTACATCCTCATACGTGGGCACTGATTTCTCCTGGGAAGGGTGTTCTTGGTCGGGAAGCTCAACTGAACTCGTTCACTTTGGGAGATCCTGCTGGCATTTGAAATATCAGGGCTATGTCTTCTGGCATGTAAGCAACACACAAGCCACCACAAAGTGGCAACCTGACCAACCAGAAGTGGGAATACAGAATGGATTAAAATCGGGAACAGTGTGCATCAGAGTTGCATCCTCTCACTCTACTTATTCAATTGGTAGGTTGAGCTAATAATCAGAAAAGCTGGATTGTATGAAGAAGAATACGCACCAGCATTGGAGTAAGGCTTATTAACAACATGAGATACGCAGAGGACACAACCTTGCATGCTGAAAATGAAGGGCATTTGAAGCACTTGCTGAGGAAGATCAAGGATTGCAGCCTTTAGATTACAACTCAATGTAAATAAGATCAAAATCCTCACAACTGGACCAATAGGTAACATTATAATAAAGGGAGAAACCTTGAAGTTGTCAAGAATTTTGTCTTGCTGGTGTCCATCATCAATATTCATGGAAACAGCAGTCAAAAGATGAAAGGGCATCTAGCTTGGGTAAATTTGCTGCACAATATCTCTTTAGTGTTGAATAGCAACAATTTTATTTGAGGACTAGGATGCGACTTGCTCAGGCCATGGCATTTTCAATTACCTTCTATACATTTGAAAGTTGGACATGAATACGGGTGACCGAAGAGGAGTATAGATGCATTTGAATTGTGGTTCTGACAAAGAATACAGGATGTACTCTGGATTTCCAAAAGGATAAATGCATCTTTCTTTGAAGAAATATGGCCCAAACACTATACATAAATGTTTAGTGTCATTTTATGTGTGGTACCTTTAAACTGGAAACAACACAGGTGTTCTTCAAAAAATAAATTGTTATAGCCATATCATGAAACGCTACATGGCAATTAAAAGGAATACAGTTCTAATATACACAAATTGGACATTCTCAAAAGTATTATGTTGAATGCAAGAAATTTATATACTGTAGGTTACATCCTGTATGATTCTATCTACAAGATTTTCTTAGAAAGACAAAACTGTAATTACTGAGAACAACTCAAGGATTAGGGAATAGAACCAGGGAAAGGGTGTACCTAAAAATTGTTACCATGGAAGAGTTTCTTTGGAGTAACCTAACTGTAGACATGTGTTAAAATTCATAAAGTTCCTTGGTATGATGTGGTTTAGAGACTGGCAAAAGTTTTGGGGTGCTCTCCTCTGGTGAGACATAAGGAACCAGGTCTGAGCACAGAAAGAGGAGATGTATTCTTACATAAACTTAGGACACACAAGCCATGGCAAGTACATATGTAACAGGAAGGGGATATATTGGAGACATAAACATAACAGAAAATGGACAAGCTAGGAGTACACATTCAATTGAAAGGGGAGGTACTAGAGGTATGCATGTGACAGGAATGCATATACATGAAAAGGTGGGCAGACTCCAGAATTAAGATATTGGCCTAATCTCGGTTGTGTCTAAGCTGGCTTGACTTTAGGTGTCTTTGTGTTTTTCTCCAGAATAAAAATCTATGGTGCTTATCAATCATGTCTGATTGCTCTTCATGAGCTTCAGACAGGTAGCCTTCAAGAAGTTGACCTTCAAGAGTACAGAGTAAAAAACATGTGTTTTCAAGCAATGTAAGATTTAGATTATTATGGATGACATTGTGGAAAGTAGTGCTTACTCAGGAGAATGTGAGTGGGACACATCTCCAATCCACAAAAGTGAAGCTTTCTTCCACTGGACCCCCACCCTCCCAGACTCTTTAACATATGAACTTATACAATTTGTCCACATACACACCCCGGTTCTGTTTCCCACGCTTGGTAAAGAAGAGGGGTAGTAAAAAAAGAAGGAAGGTCCTCAGTGGGCTAGATTGCCACAGTGACTGTCACAGGGGGTCAATCGTAGGGACAATGATGGCACCAGATTGGGTAGCGTTTTCTTCTGCTTGGGACAGCATCACTATGTTTTGCAAACACCTTCCTGGTACCATACAACAACAACATTTGCAGAGTAGAACTATGTTCCATAAATGTTTCAAAAGCAGATCACCAGGTCTGACTTTCAGATATCTATGGGGAAGAAGGTGGGGCATGGTCATCTCACCTTTCAGCTTATAGTTGAGTATTGAACCATTTGAATCACAGAGGGACCCTGGGATTATTTGTATCCATACATGTAGTAAATATGGTTACCCTTTTAAAAGGTAGTTGAATAAGTCATATCCTCATTGGTTGTTCTTTAAACCTATTAAGTTCACAAAAACATTAATTCAGAATTACTCTAACTCTGACATTACATCCTTGAAATATGTATTAGCAATAAGAACTCTAAGCTTATCTGCTTTACTAGTCCTTTTTTTTCATGGACTCTTCTCCATAGGGAGAAGCACAGAACTTTGCACAATCTCTCTGTCACAGTTCTACTCTGTCTGATGGTTGTTCTATGAATTGCCATTGATTTGACGGCAGTGTGTGTGAACTTTGCATGTGTTTCTAAAATAGCATTGTGTCCAAATGTACAAAATGGATATGATACCCATTCCATCCTTTGCTTTTTAAAATCTGAAATTCTTGAATTTAAGAATAAATGAAATGTGATGACTTTGAAAAGTGGAATCCCATCAGTATGTTAAAATTAGCAATTTTATCATTTTAAAGGGTAAGTTTTAAGAAGAACATTGTGATGGAGTCAAACTTCCAAACTAGGTTGTCATTCTAGCATATCAAATATATGACCAATTGTATACTTTTATATAAATTAATCTAGATATTTTACAAATCATTCCCTATCTTAAACATAGTTGCCATCTTCTAAAAAGCTCCTTTCACTGGGGAACAAGTCTTTACTTACTATTGCAATTGTGCCTGTTTTTCTTAGATTGGTATCACACATCTAAAATTAGAACATTATTTCCATCTACTTCCATTCTTCTCCTATCTTAAAATACCACCCACAGATTTGATAAATAGATGAACCAGATCGAGATATCATAAGTTTGGGTAAACTGCAGGGTTTTAGGAGCTGCTTATCTCCTTTTTCCTTTTGAGCTTTGTAAGAAATTTATGGACTTTTAGTAACTCCTCACATACCCTGCCTAGAAGCTTAAGGAGCTGGAATAAAACGTTTAATGTACAAAAGTGACTTACATTGCCTTACATTGCCTTACATTCTTACATTGCCCATCTATAAATGTTGCTAACTTCCTAAGAGAAATGGGTGCCTGATGTAATGTTTGTACAACAACTCAATATCGGTTGGTGAGTACAATTAATTAGTGAGATGGATCACAAAGATGCCCACACCTAGCACATTCAGCCTTCATGTTTGTCTTCACTCAAATGCAAGTTTTCTTCCCCATCATATAACTGCTATTCTTTATCCTATATCATTTTGAAGTTGTCCAATATGTACAAAATCACTTTAAAAAATCATTGGGAAAACTTCCTTGTAATAACATGAGTTACAGTTTTGGAGCAATTCATTGATAAAATTCAAACCTGGTCTGTCAATTAATTTTAGTTTATACTAACATTTAATTGTTGTAGTTAGGTGGTATTAAGTCTTTTCCATCTCATAGTGACCTTATGCACAATTGAACAAAACATTTCCCAGTTCTTTGCTATCCTCATAATTATTGTTATGTTTGAACCCATTGTTGCAACTACTGCATTGATCCTTTCCACTTTTAGCTGACACTCTACCAAACACGATGTCCTTTTCCAGGGACTGTTCCCTTCTAACATGTCTCAAGAGACTAAGTCTTAGCAAGCTAGCTTATAAATTGCATTCTAACTGTACTTCCAAGAACAATCTATTTGTTTTTCTGGAAGCTCATGTTATATGCAATATTCTTCACCAAAACCGTGATTCAAATCCATCATTTTATTCTCCAGGTCAGGTTTCATGTGTATTTGAGGAGACTAAAAATTCCCTGGCTTATTCATGGAATTTTTAAAACTTTTTAATACTTTAAAGAAATCTTCGGTAACATATTTACATTGCATTGTAATATATTTGATTACGTTCTGCTATATTTCTCTTTTGTCCAAGATGATGTGTATTATATAATTTCTCTTTCCTTCCTCCCCTACTTCTTGTTGCGAATAAACACAATAAATGCACTGATTCATCCATTTTTATTCAAAGAATTTAGTGATATTGACTTTGCTAGTCCAGGTACACTAAAGAAGCAAATCCAGGAAAACTCATATATGTATAAGAACGAACTTTATATAAAAGACCAATTGCATATTGAGAAAGCACCTTCACTTAGTCCAGATCAATTCCTAAATCTACTATTAGTCCATATGTTCAATACCAGTCTATATTGTCCTCTTCAGACTCATGCATCATATACAATGACCCTGAATGCAGGAAGATCACAGGCCATTTGGAGGAAAGTGCTGTGGATCCAGTGACCATGGAAGCATCTTAGCACTGGTGTGGATCTCTATGTGGCTCCTCCAGCTCCAGCGCTCTAGCTCCATCAGTATGGTTCCATGTGGCTTGTCAACAAGAATGTGTTGCAGAGAGTGTATTTGGCCTCCAGGGAGCTATTTATCTTCTTCTCACCTCCAAATGAGGTCATCAAGCTACAACTTGACTGACAGGCTAGACTCCACCCCTTAGCAAGTTTACAGGAGATGATGTCACTGCCAGGATTACATGCTTCAGACTGTGCATCCCCTTTCACTGTCCTTTTCTAAATTATTCCTTCCTCCAAAAACTTTAGTTTGCTTCTAAGGGTCTTATCTAATTATTATTGTTATCATCATCATTATCGTGAATGAGGTAAGGGTTAATATTTTTACTTTTTTTCTAATTTAATCTTTATTTTCATTCAGAAATGAATATTAAGAAAAGGTGTGTTCTACCTGAAATTATTTAATGGGGGACAGTATATTTATAATTAGGTCTTTAGTGTGTACAGATTCAGAGTTTTGTGATAACTGCTTGTTTTCTTAATTTTTTGCATTTGTGATTTTTATAAAATAAATATGTACTGTTAAATATACATCACATCCTTTAAAAATCGGTGGTGTTAAAAATTATGATCCACAGATGTATGTGTGGTTTAATGATAACCAGTTTATTTACTGCTTCTCAGTTTTGCAAAGTAAGAAGCTGGAGATTATGTCTACACATGGAATGCCTTTTCTGTTTGAAATATATCAGCATATAACAATTTTTGGACCTCTCTCCCTCCCACTCGTTCCCTCCCACCGGCCCCTTCTTTCCCATCTTCCTTGCCTTCTTTCTTTGGTAAAACAAACTCTATTGACAAGGCTCAAACTTTCATTTGGATTGATTGTGTCCAGTGTAAAATGTACAGATGGTTGTGTCCAAAGTAGTTAGCCATGAAATTCTAAGATTCTTGCAACTCAGAAAATTACTATAATAAATTATGTAAGTAAGAAGGCAAATCACATTTATGTGCCTGTGTTTACTTACAAATTTATAAATGGTACAGTAGTAATGTTTGCCATAAAGTGCTAATGAAATGGAATGTTTCCTTACTAGTAGTCAGGATTAGTAGAGGTAGTATTTGAAATAGACAATGATTGGATATTATTTAATATTTTATTATCTATTTAGGTTTTGAAAGAAAATGTAAAAGATTATACTGAGTAATTGCCAAAAGGTGCTCAAGATTAAATGTGAGAAAAAACTTTTAGAACAATGAGATGGATTCACATCTGCATGGGGAAAAATCACTCTTCGTTTAGTAGAACAATTATCGATATCCCTCTCCATATTGTTACACCACCATTAAAATAAATTAATTTCCCCTGAGCAAAAATTTTCCTCTTATACCCATGGTAATCATAGGACAAATTTGTTACATTTTTTTAGGAATTTTCCTAATATAATTTTCGCATATTATATACTTCCATAATTAAATCGCTTCTTAAAAGAGTTATATTAGGGTCAGGATTGGGAAAAGAAATAAAAAGTAACACAACAAAATAAGAGTTGTATAAATATCATCAAAATAGGTTCTAATGTTCTCTCCCACTCCCACGTCTCCCATTCATTGATTGCTCCCCATTTCTCCTCACTCTCCCCCTTATCACCACCAACTTTTTGGATAAACCATTGCATTAGCTATTGTCTCTATGCATCCACTGCTTCTGTGCTTCATACACTGAGAAACCTAACAGAAACAATTTCAAAAAAGGAAATCAGAAAGAAGAAAACAATAAGAGTAATATAAAGAATTTTTTAAGGGTAAGGCAGGTTTCTCTTAGAGAAATAAAATTCAGGACACTAGTAATTATTTTTATATATTTATATATTGAGGAAGATATATAAGATAAAAAGAGAAAAAGTTAACTATAAAGCAATACAGATTGCTCGGTGCAACTCACTTGCATGAGGCAACTAGAAGACTGGCAGTCCTTCAATTCTTGAGGGCCGCTGAACAGTCCTCTGTAGAGCAATCCAGGCTATCTGGTTACAGGCAGCAAACGGCAGAGCAACAGTCACCAAGAGTCACCAACTGTCACCAACAGTCAGCCAGATAACAGAGTCCAACAGTCCCCAGCTCAAGAGATGTATATCCCAGGAGCTTGACGAAGTAGGGCTTGAAGGATCCTCAACTCACAGTAACACAGTCCACGATTAGGTGTCCCACGGGTAGCGTTGCTTGGAGGTCGAGGCACAGGACCAACAAGGCAGCTCTCTGGTCCAAAGATCATTTATAAAGCTAGAGAAGAAATTTCTGTTTGGGGCAGAAAGAAATACTTAAGCCTAGAGCAAATTCAGTTTGGGTCAAGAGGGAGAGAGGTCAACTGAGGAAGTGTCATTTTATGCCATGGTTCCATCTACTGTGATCAAGTTTAAAGTAATCTCTGTAGGATGCTAATGCTTTTGGAGTCCTACACCTGTGGCTAGAGGGGACCTGCCAGAGATGTAATGTGACTACATACTATGATGATGAAGTTTGAGTTTTCATTGTTCTCCATGGCCTTGTACAAATTGAATGTTCACAATTTAAGCTCGGATACTTTTCCTATTTGCACTTTGTTATATTCTTCTTGGGATTACACAGTGTAATTCATCTTCACATTTACTCACACAGTACATGTGATGATGCTGAATGCAGGGAGATCACAGGCCAATGCCGGAGAAGTCTTTGGATCCAATGCTTGTGGAAGTATCTCCGCACAGGCACTCATTTCCATGAAACTCTACCAGCTCTCTGAGTCTTAACAACAGTGAAGTGAAGCAGAGAGTGTGGTCCACCTCCAGGGAGAAAGAAAAGAGGGTGCCAAAATCCTTTGAAGACCATATCCACAAGGAGGCATCATCACACTGTGACTTGATTGACAGGCTAGAATTCACCCCTAAATCTATTTGTCAAAAAATTAAGTAACTACCACATCCATCTATGGCAGTGGTTCAACCTTCCTAATGCCTGCCTCAACCCTTTAAGACAGTTCCTCTTGTTCGGGTGAGCCCCCCAATCATATAATTAATTTCGTTGCTACTTCATAACTGTAATTTTATTACTG
>PVJH01045619.1:0-12217 GCA_004026705.1 Nesogale talazaci
TTAATTACAGCACATTCACTGAAATTTAAAGTTTAAATTTACAGATTCAATGCCCACTACAAGATGGAGATTGTTAGATTGGGGTTTAAAACATTCTGCCTCGGGCCATTTCCAGGAGATGCATCCGAAACATAAGCAAGCACGTGAAGCACATGGTTAGAAGGAAGGTGCTGTGCAGATCACAGGAGAAGGGTGATGCCGCTCTCTAGATGTCAGGATTTGTACAGACGACAGCTCAAGAGGCAATAATGTTACGCCAAAGAGATTGACGTCACCAGATTTTCATTAGTAGCAGACTCAGAAATCATACATTGAGGAATAAAAGGAACTATGCATAATCACAGTGAGAATCTTAGCCTACTTTGGATTTTAACCTAACCTTTCTCATTGAGAAGAAGCATGCAAATTGGTAAGGAAAATAACCTTTAGAAACAATTAACAAACTTATATAGAGAGTTACAGTCAGTAATTATTTTCTGTCCTATCTTCAAAAACACACAAAATAATTCCATAATTGGTCCTCGTGTATAGTGTCCCCCAAGTTGTAGGGATGGATAGCACATGTTCTGTGACCACAGCACAACTGAACTAAATGTTGGTAAGAGAAAATGAGAACTAAACTGACCTCATCTGTTTAGAAAATAAGATTGATTCTAATTTAAAATAAAATTGTAATTGAATGGAGAAGTAATTTGAGCTAATAAAAGTGTAAATATGAACTATATCAATAGATAGGAGGAAATGTATACTACAGGCATGTAACATTAAAGAAGAAACAACAAACTCAAACTCAATGCCATTGAGTTGACTCGGCTCGTGGGCCTGCCCCGTGGGTTTCTGGGATTGTGACTCTAATGGAATAGACAGCTCATCTTTTTCCCAATAGAGAGAGAGAAAGACTAAAATTAGTGAAGTTCATTAACATCCTGCTCGGTAAATTGGAATGTAAAATAGAGGCTCGGCATGCCCAGTGCTGCTGACATGACAATGAAATTAAATTTTTAGGCAAAGTGGATAAATTTCTATTTTTAAAAAACAAGCCTGACTTGGAATGAAATGATAAACTTGAATATAGGGCTGAGCCCCGGTGGCGTAAGTGGTTGAGTGCGGAACTGCGGCCCGTGGGCTGGGCGGTTCAGATCCAGAGGCGGCTCTCAGGCACTGGGTAGCGCCCACGACCACCAGAGGCAGTGAGACCCCCCCACCCCCCAAAAAAAAGAAAGGGGGAAAAAAAGGCCCAAGATAAACTTGGATATAAAGATTTAAGAAATTGAATCAGTTGTCAAAATTTTTCCTCCCCAAATCTCCCCCTCCCCAATCTTAAGAAAACTTGGTTGGCAGTGTTTACCGAATATTAACAGAAAAGATAACCTTTGCTTTACATGAACATTTTCTGATAAGAAAAAAGGGAATATTCTTCAACTTATTTTTTTTGTTTTTGTTTTTGTTTTTTGTGGGTATCACTGCTCTCCGGCGGTGGGAGTAGGAAGCCCAGCCCCACTGTTGGAATTGAACCTCCGTCCCAGTGAGCTGCAGTCCCGCGCACAACCACTACGCCACCGGGGCTCAGCCCCACTCTTCAACTTATTTTATGAGCCTACCATAAATAAAGCTTTCAATGAAAAATTACAGGCCAGACGGCTTCTGAATGCCACTGTAGAAACCCCAGACAAAATATTACCCACTCTGGCCACGCCTCAATGGCCAGCTGATTTTTCACCACGGTGCTCAGGTGGGCTTCCTCCATCCATACACGAAAATCAACCCAAAGCACAACCGTGGCCCCAATAGATTGACAGCACCGTACAACATAGCAACAAGCCCAGAGTTAAACCTTCAGGACTTTGTTTTTAGCAATGACTTCATAGATTTGACATGAAAAGCATGAGCAGCCAAAAAACAATAAATTGGACTTCATGACAACTTAAAAAGTTTGTGCAGGGGGCAAAATCCTTACAAAATGAAACCTGTTTCTGTGGAGTGGCTTCTGACCCAGCATCCTGGCAGAGTAAAACTGCCCCCGGGGAGTTCCAAGGCTGTACACCAGCGGTGCACCACCTCCCTGTCATACAGTCCCTCAGGTGTGGTGATCCCCAACCATGACATTGTTGTTGTCACGACTTCATCACCGTCATTTTGCTACTGTGGAAAGGTCGTTGGGCCCCTGGTGCAGAACCGCTGCTGTGCACCTGCATGGACACCGACTGCCACCGCTTCCCCAGGGAGCCACGGGGGCGGCAAGCACCGGCTCCAGGGATTAGCCAAGCACTTGACCATCAATCCCTGCAGGGCGCCTCTTAGGCATAAAGAACTCTTATCAAAAAGTGAAAAAATAACCTGCCCATAGGAAAATCATGCATTTGATACAGGCTTAATATCCAGAACCTGTGTAGCCTATGTGAACTCACACTTTAACAACAAAAAGGTAACACAATTATAAAAGGGGGAAACAACTAGTAATAACGTTTTTCCGAAGATAAGGAAATGGCCAGTGAACACATGAACAGATACTGAACCCTGTGAGTCACTAGAGAAATAGGTCCCACCAACACCCACAAGCCCCTGCAGGGGAGTCGATGCGCCCTCTCTGTGGCTCTCTGCACTGAGGGTGCTCCCCCTAGCTCATGCCGCCACCCTTTCTCACAACTGCTCATGGTGTGACCCCACCCATAGCATTACTTTTACGGCCACTTCATCACCGTCATTTTGTTACTCTTAGGAATCAGGCGATCCCTGTGAAAGGAACGTTCGACCCTCTCCCAGATGGGTCGCGGCCGCCAGGTTGAGAACCACCACTCTAGACAGAGTGGAACTACCCCATGGGATTTCCAGGGCTGGACTCTTGACAGAAGTTGAGTTCTTTGGGGAAGGACTAGCAAGAGGGAGATGATCCCACTTTATGGGTACAGACCTAGAAGGAGGAGGGTACGTCAAGAAACCATCACTTCACATTTTGGGTTTTTTTTGTGAGAGGTTTCCATACTTTCTTGTAACAATTCTTTTTCTTTCTTTCTTTTTTTTAAACTCCTATCAATCATTGTCAATATGTGGACCTCATTTCGATTCTGATTCAAAGAAATGAACTGGAAATAAGTATATCTGAGACAGTTGGAATTTTAACTTCTCACTACTTAGTGACATTAAGGAATGATTCTTAATTTGTGAAAACATTTTGGCATTGTGTTGATGGTTTATGCCTGAAGAGATGATGGAAACTATGGGATGAACTGATGGGGCACCTGGAGCTGGGGTCACCCTAATAATAGGAGGAATGAAGGAGGGTGATAAGGCAAGCCCAGTGGTAGATGCTGGTAAGTGCCGAAGCGGGGTGAGAGGTAAGGCCCCTGAGACTCATCTGAAAAGTGTGAAGCTCGGTCACTATGGGACGGGGCCAGTGGTCTTGTCCCCTCGAAGGCTGTGTCCTCCTTACCCAAGCTTACACTCTGGTATTTGGAAGCCAGGGGTTTTTTTTGTTTTGTTTTGAAAGCCAAGTTTTTAAAAGCTGCTGCTCATCATCAAATGGTTGTAGTAAAGGCAAAGAAGAAGGAAGAAACCAGTGACACACCCGGGCAGGAACACTGTAGGCAGAAGGAGTAGCAAGTACATTACTCTCCAGCGAACATGAGCCTGTTGTGTTCGAGGAACAAGCATGCCAGTGCTCGAGCCTGCTAGCCAGCAGGGACGTGACGCCTTTTGAAAGGTGGATTGGACTGCTGTGTGAAAGATCGGGGTAGCGCATGCAGAAGAGCCAGCGGTGCTCAGCCCTGTGGGTCACGACCCCTTTGGGGTCAAACGATCCTTTGACGGGGGTCGCCCGGTTCATAACAGTAGTAAAATGACAGTTACGAAGTAGCAACCAGAATAATTTTATGGTGGAGGTGGGGATTGTGACAAGGTGAGCACCTGTCTGAAAGGGTCGCAGCGTGAGGAAGGTCCGAGCAGAGGTGAGAGGAGCCTGGAGGAGGTGGTGACCATGTGCCTGCACGGGAGGGGTGCTTCAGGGCTGCTTATGGGTAACCCACGGGAGGTGTGACTTGAGAGAATTCCGTGAAGAAGGCCTGCCAGATGGTGAACAGCAGCCCTCTGTTGAGTGTGTAAGGTGTAATCCACTGTGTAGTTCATTTAATTCTCTCAGCGTTTCAAACTCAAGAGCTTGTTGTCCCCATTTCACAGAAGGGGGATTTCACTACACCGCCCCCTATGAAAGCTCCTGCATACCGTAACCCATTGCTAAAACCCTGTCTCAGCCCACATTATCAACCAAGGCAGTGACACTGTTAAGGACTATCAACGGCTCCTCCAGCCTGGCCCTGCTCTGCCCTAAGGAGCCTGTTGCCAACTGACTGTGTCTGCTGCTGCATGCAGCTCGGAGTCAGGCTGTGTCCCTGAGTGAGCCTCATTTCAACAATGCTATTAAAGTCAGCTGATCTCTGCCCCCCTGCGAAAGTCAGTGTGAAATAAAAGTGCACAAATTGGGAGAAAGGACTAAATCGCTTGCCATCCGTTGCCGATGAGTAAAGTCAAACGCCACAGGAATCGCAAGTGGCGCTGCCGGTCCGTGCTTTGAAACTGCTCATTTTGGGATAACTCCTGAGACTTAGTTTCCCTGCCCTGGCAGCACGCTGTGCAGAGATGAACAGCCAGGGAGCAGGTGAGCATACGAAGCCTCGGCTGCCGTAAACCATGCCCTCGGCCCTGCAGGCCCCGCTTCTACTGCTACTCCGCTCCTCAAGGCTCGCTCGCCTCTTCATTTGTGGCAGACGTGAGCCTCCTGGCCGCGGACGGGGCCGGCTGTCGCGCACTGACCTCTCAGCCGTCTCACCTCCTGCCTCTCTTGTTTTGCAGCAGTCATCCTCTCCCAGTGGGAGTGTGTTCGGGTCTGGAAACACCGGAAGAGGGGGAGGTTTCTTCAGTGGCCTTGGAGGGAAACCCAGCCAGGATGCGGCCAACAAGAACCCATTCAGCTCGGCCAGCGGGGGCTTTGGATCTACAGCCACCTCGAGTAAGTTGGGAAATTTCTCCAGCCCCTCCGTGGCCGTTGTCTTCGTCACGGTGTCCCCTACAGGGTCATAAGCATACAGAGAAAGGAAAGACCTGAAATACCCATTCAAACCTCTGCCCCCAAACCAGTGCGGTTTGTTTTGACTGCTGCTTGGTTTCTTTTTGAACACCCTGCCCTATAATAATGGCGAAGGGACAGACAGTAGCGCTGCAGGGGGAGGACCCATGTCTCAAGTTCCCCAGGGCCCCCAAGGCACTCAGGACTGGATTGAAGTGAAGGGACTGCAGGCAGACAAGCACAGATGAGCAGCAGCCGGGGTGCGTGGAGGGGGCACCTGGATTTCCCTCTGGTGTGGGACCTTGCCCACCCAGGGGCGAAGCGCTCGCTATTCTTCATCGCTTCCGTTTCTGTTTAATTTTATGGGTGGGCAAGCCTTGAACTGCTGCCAGCCACAAAGTCCGCCGTTCAAGCCCACCAGCCCCTCCTAGGGAGAGAAGGATGACAGTCCAGGATCCCTGTGCACCAGAATGGACTCTGGCAGTGGGTTGGGTTTGGTTTTTTGAGAGTATGGTTTGCTGGCACCTTCTTCCCTGGCTAGTTTTAACTTCTGTTGATTACTTATGAAAGAAACTTGTTTCTCTCTTTAGAAAGTGTCCTTTTGCTGATTGGTGCTGAGGTGGGACGTTAGGGACCTTTCCTTGTTGTTCTAGCATCTCTCCCTGAATGTGCCAGAAAGACTAAAGCCCATTGCCATGGAGTCAGATCCAACTCACAGAACTGCTGT
This sequence comes from Nesogale talazaci, assembly GCA_004026705.1. Classification (NCBI taxonomy): domain Eukaryota; kingdom Metazoa; phylum Chordata; class Mammalia; order Afrosoricida; family Tenrecidae; genus Nesogale; species Nesogale talazaci. The sequence continues at coordinate 5,787 of PVJH01045619.1, forward strand.
AGGACAAGGTTGTCATCCGTACAGGATCAGCCTCACTGCATCGTTCTCCTGAAGATCGGGTGGTAAACGGCCCACCTTTGCGTTACCTGCTGTGTCACCGGGGCTCCTTATGTGCAAAAGAGGGTCTTGGTCCTAGATGAAGAGCATTCACTGCACAGCACACTGACTGCGGTGTCCTTCAAATTAAGGCCTGCGTAGTTGAAAGCAATGCTTCCTATCTTTATTCTCACTTCCAAATTCACAGACCCCCAAGCCAGGTCTTTCGATGTCACTGCTCTCGTACTATGTAAGGAATGATTACTTGTCAAGAGACCCCTTCCTCTTAACTCGTGAAATTACAGACGATGTGGCCCCGGCAAGTGCCCCTGTCTGTGTCCCAGCCGTTACCGTGGAGCCTGAGCCTCTGCAGCACACAGCGGGTAGGCAGGGTCTTTGTGGACACCCTCCATTTCCCAATGCAGGAACAAACCCCAAATGGTGGGGTGGTGATTTTTTTTTTTTTTAAATCACAGAACAAGAAATTGGCAAATTGAGCTCTAAACTGCATCATGCATAACATAAGAAGCGTCCTTTCTCACACAGAGTAGACACTTGATACTTTGTAGGCTGGTTGGTTAGAAAATGTGTCTTCCACATCTGAGTGATTGTTTATGAGATTGTTACTACCCCAAATTTTAAACACAGGTGTTTCATACATATCCCTGGAAAAGGGTCTCTTCTTCTGGTCCAGTCATGACAATGCATGCCTCTTAACTCTTGAAGAGTTGCTTTCTCTTCTTCCTGGGTGGGTGGAGTTCGCTTGCATGTGCTTGAGAAAACCCGCTGTGAGCATCTGGCCCCCTCTGATCGGCGGCATCACTCTGGTAACCTGCGGTCAGGCCGCTGTGGTAAGAGCATGTCTACCAGGGAACACATGAGCACTGCACCTCAGCACTTCCTCCGCTCTCTCTGCCCGCCCTCCTCGCCTGTGAAACGTGGCCTAACGCACTGTTGCTTCCATTTCTTCACTCTGGCTTAAAAGAAAGATATGTGGATCTTTTTCATGAACCTTTTTGAAGGGCCCCATATATAGTCCGACAGATTAACATGTCTCGTAAACCCCCAAAACGTGTGATTCAGGTTGATTTCTAATCGTTGAGTAGACATCACTGCCATCAAGGGGATTCTAGCTCACAGCAGCCCCGTGGGGCCGAGCAGCTGCCCCTGGGGCCCTGAGATGGTCACTCTGCCAGAACTAGGAAGCCTCCGCTTCCTCTCCTGGTCCAGCCCAGGGACTTTGGACTGTTGGCCTTGCGGTTAGCATAAAGCGACCAGATTTTAAGCGGGACACCATTGACCATGGGAGGGAAGGGGGTGGTTCCTGATTAAAAATTTGCTCTATATGGAGCAATAAAAATTTTCATAAAATGCAAAAATAGTATTTTAATATATTTACTTTAATTTTAAAACTCTCCGGGACGTTATTAAATTGTTAAAAAGCAGGACATCTGGTCGCTTTAGCACCCCAATGCTTAACTCCCTGGGCCACCAGGGCTCCTTGTTTTGGTGGGAAGTTTCCCTTTTCCCTTGAATTCCTGCGGATTCAGTTAAGTGGTTGAAGGAGTGGCCTATCTAGAAGGTCGACAGCTTAATTGGACCTCTTCAAAAGAGGAAGTCTGAAAGGAAGTCTTGGCTGGCCTGTTTTATGAGGGGCTTCAAAAAGTTCCCAGGGAAATCCCTTCTCTTCTCTCTCCCTTTTTCCCATGGCTTTTTTGAAGCCGCCACCCGTATTTTTCACAGCCACAGCGTCCTTAGCTCCCGTGCGACTGGCGGAGGGGCAGCTCTGCCTCTTGTTTCCCACCGCACTCCGAAGCCATCAGCCAGGGGCACAGCTGCAGACCTTGGGCGCTGTCCGCGCTGCTTTTGCGTTTGCCCTGTTTTTATTTTCCCTGGTTTGACCAAAAATGAAGGTGAGGGAACCAATGAAAGTCAGCCCTATTAATCCGAAGAAACCACGTTCTCCTGTTGCTGGATAGGCCCAATGTAAGTGACCAGAGGTCCCGCTTTTTAACAATTTGACCTGCGGCATTTTAAAATTAAATATATTCCAATACTATTTTTGCATTCTATGAGCATTTTTGTTACTCCATATAGACCAAGTTTTTAATCAAGAACCCCTTCCCCCCACCACCCCCCACCCCCGGTCAATGGTGTCCCACTTAAAATCTGGCACTTTAGGCTAATGCCGTGTGGGTGCAGACCCGTTTCTAAGACAGGGTCGTACAGTGCCGGCAGAGTACTTCAGACCCAGTGCCAGCGAGTGCGTTCTGGCTCAGGGCCCCCTGTGGGCCACAGCAGAACCGCCCCTGTGGGTGTCCAGGACGACATCTTTCTCCAGTGTAGCGGCTGACCTTCTGGTGAGCAGCCCGACTTGTAACCACGGCACCACCAGGACTCCGCGTGCTTCCAAAGCTCCTGGTGTTACTGTCTCATCTGCCTCTCAGCTTGGTGTCTATAGGATCATTCCAGAGAATCCTGGGTCCGGGGCCCCAAATGATTTAAAACTTGCCCTCAAGATGCATGAGAGTCAGAGTTTCTGGAGCTCGCCTCCCAGGGACCCAAGACTCTGGTCACCCCTCTCTTCCCAGCCACTCAGCCGAGGGTGTATCTTTTCATTTTCTGAGAAGTCAGTGAGGACTTCCGCCTGCCGCGGGTCTCCCTCACACGTGCTTCATCTCTCCAGATACCTCTAGCCTGTTTGGAAACAGTGGGGCCAAGACATTTGGAGGATTTGCCAGCTCGTCGTTTGGAGAGCAGAAACCAGCGGGCACATTCAGTTCCGGAGGAGGAAGTGTGGCCTCCCAAGGCTTCGGATTTTCTACTCCAAATAAAACAGGTATCCTGTGCACGCCACCTCAGGTTACATCGACAGTCCCTGGTGCAGAGATAGTTGGGAGGTAATAGCTCCAGGGTGGTTCTCTCAAAAAGAGTAGGCTGATAGGTTAGTTGAAGTCCTTTTCTCCACTAATTACTTTTTTTTTTTTAATTGAGCATCTACTATGTTTCTGATACTGCTCAGGCCCTTCAAGACATGTCCAAAACCACGAAAAGCAGGGAAAGCCATCCCCAAAAGCACATTGAACCTTCTAAAGGAATAAAACAGGCTTGCCCTGAAGCCCCTGACCTAGGATAGGCAAGGCAGTGCATGTTTCATTTCTTAAGTCTGTTATTTTTCCCTCTCTTCCCCCAAATTACTTTTTATCCCAGTGTATTACTTTTAAATCATAGATATATAGACTGTTTTATAATCATGCATTGCATTTGCAATTCAAACTTTGAAAGCATATATGTACATTTAGATAAGAAAGCATACACTGGACACTATCGACTACCTGCCTATCTTCTTTCTGCCTCTGAAATCAGGAGGGAGTCTGTAGTCCTGCCCCTGCTGCATGGCCAGTTATGTGCAGATTGTACATCAGGGAGCGAGGGGAAGAATGTTTGCTGAGGACGCCGTTCTTCAAAGCACACCCCCCAAGGATCAACAGGCAGAGCACCTCCCCCCTTGTGCGTGGGTCATGCTGATGGAATTGTGTGCTCTCCACCTGTCTAGGTGGCTCTGCCTTAGGGGTGGGACCTGGAATGGCCAGATTTTAGAGCCTCAACTGCACGTGCTCGCAAAGGCTCTGCACTGTAATTCACACCCGTCACTCGCGCAAGCAGCCTCTCCGTCGGTGTGGGAGACCGACACCTTTGCCACACTCCTCAGGCCCGAGAAGTGGGCGCTGCAGCCTCGTTTGTTTGGACCTCCCTGGGCCAGGGGGTGGTCTAAAAATGCATACGTGACTGGACATTTTTTGTTCATTGATAATCATCAGGACTTTATTATAAAGAACTGATACTGTTTTCTTCGATGCTTGTGATTTCCCTTAGATGTGGTTCCTTGTCCTAGGTCAAGTTCCAGTCGATTTGCAAATTTGGCCCCCGTGTTTTTCTTTTTTCTTAGACAAAAAGTATCCTCCCACTTTGTAGCATAGCTTTCTGCTCTGATTAGCTGACCCGTGGGACCTCCTAGGTTGAGGTCTGCAGTAGAGAAAGCACCTTGGAAAGACCCGAGCTGAAGGACCTAGGAGCCCACCGTGCGCAGGTGTGGGTGGGAGGAGCCCCAAAGCCCCCGCTTGTCCGTGACGGAGTCTCTCTGCAATAGAGGTTGGTGCCCCAGAGAGCTCCTTCTGCAGAAGGCCAGGCCCCAAGTATGGAAAGGCAGCTTTTCCCTCGTCAGGCTGTCCCTGCAGCTGTGCCACGCATCAGAGTGACCGTGATGAGCCTGAAGACCGTTTTCAGGTTGATAAGTTTGAATGACTCTTTGGGGAAAAAAATCTCAAAATGTTCATCTTCCCATCATCGTCATTGCCTCAGACAGTGTGACGCTGAGCAAAGGGGAGAGGTGGGGCTGGGCTGACAGAGCCTCCCCAGTGTCCCCGTTAAGGGAACCATCAGAGTGACAGGTTTGGCAGAGGTGGAGGGGGGGCGGGGCCTGCATCGACTTCAGAACCGGTGACAGATGCTGCCCTGCCAGTGTGTCTCTGTGGTTCAGAAGTAAACAGAAGCATTTAAAGGAGACCTTTTAGACCATGGTGATTTCATTGGATTGTAAATATGTATTTATGGATCTCAGAACGTCTTTACATTGTTAGGGACAGAACTGGGTCTTCCCTCTTAGAGGTTTGCTGGTCCTGTGTAGTGGCATTCCCAGCAGTGTCAGGCACCAGCTGGTCATACTTGGGCACATCCGTGCCCCCGGCCTGGGTCTGCGCACCTGTGACGTAGCCAGTGTGGACCGCACCGAAGCACCAATCCAGAGCTGCCCGCCCGCAGTGGATTAGCAGCAGCGTTACTGCTGATGGCGATGGTTTGTGTTTCTTCTGGAGAAGAGGGTCGTGACAATATGGCACCAAATAAAACCTAATCCCCCTTAGTGTCAGGCGTAAGGTGGCCGCCTCCCTTAGTGAGCCCTGTGACCATTCGCAGCCCCCTCATTTGGCTGTGGCCAGGGGGGTTATTGTTTGGGGGCATCTTCTCTGTGGGCCCTTGTAGTCCTCTCCTGGGCTCCGCTGGCCGGTTGACCGTGTTCCATTGTCACTTCTCAGTTTTCACCCACCTCCCACCAAGAAGTCTAAACAATGTGGAGTGGAAGCCACTAGGTAAAGCGCTGTGTCGAAGAAGAAAGTGTAACGGGATCTGAGACCGCTTGTAAATAATTCACTCACAGGGTTTTTTAGCGCTTTTTTTTTTTTCCAGTCCATTATATTTGTAACCCAGCAGTTTCCATTATCATGGCTTGGAATTTCACTCAGGGTTTTAAAAGCAGCATGTCACCCCAACACAAGCTTAGTGAAAAGTCCTCTCGCTTATGCTGCCACTCAGTGGTACGTACGCAAACAACGAGGTCCCCGAGCAGCTGAGAGCGAGCGCATGTAGCCGCAAGCTGTCCCCATGCAGTGTCAGGTCCTGCCTGGCACCAGGAGCGGGAGTTTGGGGACAGGGGGGCCCTGTGTCCGCTAAAATAGCCCGACCCCTCCAACTGGCTTCTGAGAAAGGCTGCTGCTCTCCTTGGTGATTCCTAGACAACCTCCTCCCCCGCCCCCATTACTCGTTTGAGCAGCTAGCTCATCAACCACTCCTCATGGTGAGCGGTTCCCTACCTCCTGGGAAAGACTAGTCCCCTCCAGAGCCGCTCCGCAGGCCAGAGATAGAGAGAGAGAGAGAGAAAGAGAGAAAGAACGTGTGAGGCACCCTTGGAGAAGCATAAAGGATGGGGAAGGGAGGGGCAAACATCTCCCTGCCTGGCTGGCAGCACAGTGTGGCTCTGCCCTGTGCCACCACCTGCTGGGAGCCTCCCCTGAGGCCCCAGGGCCTAAGTGAGCTTCAGTTCAGAGAGCCTGCCAAAGGGGGCTCCCACCCTGCCGCTCTCTAACTTCCTCCAAAGAAGACATTTGGGTGTGTGCTTTTTAGGGAGGAGTCATTTCTGACTGCAGGAAGAAAGCTGTTTCTTTCTTTTTTCATTCATTTATTCTTGTGTACAAAGAGGGGCTGGGAGCCACGGGAGAGTCCATGGGCTTTAAGTAAGTAAAGGCCCTGGCTGAGCTCTGGAGCCTGCGACTGAGCAGCGCGGCTGTCTCTCTGCACAGGGGCTTGCAAACCTCTCTGGCTTACATAATTTAGCTTCCCATGAAACTAGGTCCCTTGCCGGTATATGTTGATGAGGAACACAGTCTTTTGATAGCTGGGCAGGGATTTGGAGTTCTCCAGGATCCTTTGTTCTTGATGAGGAAGTGCCAAATCGCTCAGAGCTGAGAGGGTCAGCCAGGTAGAGGATTGCTTCTTGGTGGTCTTCGGGTCTCTGATGACCATTCAGGAGTTGGCGATATCCGGCCTGCCTACAAAAGGGC
>PVJH01045620.1:0-12285 GCA_004026705.1 Nesogale talazaci
GAGAAACTGGTCCCCATGATTGGCAGAGGGGCAGGGAAAGAGACGAACAAATGCCCTCAAGAACATGAATAGACGCGGTAGCTGCAGCAGTGACCTCCGGGATAGGAACAAGATGGGCAAAGGACAGGGCACTGGTTCCTTCTACTGTGTGTATGGCTGCTATGGACTGGAACGACTTAAGGACACCCAACAACAACAACAGTGCTAATGCAAACTACTTCTATCTTCTGATAGAGATAAAAATCCCCTAGATCACGGTAGAACACTTACTGTTCCCCTATACCCATCACTGTTGGCTCACTGCTCACCACCACCACCACCCTCCTGCCCTCTTCTGCTACCCAGAAACCATTGGTTTGGCGGATGTCTCCATAATATTGCCTATCCTACATATTTTATTTAGACAAACACTGGAAAATATCATCATCGTCATAAAAAATAAGATAAAATGACAACAACATCAAAAAAAACATATGGGTACAGTAGTCACCAGCCTAACAGGGATCATAACATAGAGCCTCATTCATATCCAAAATTCAAGCTTCTTGTAAGTCCACATTGCTATTCCTGCAGTCAGGTATAGCGCGGTCTACTGCCCCCACCAACCCACCCACCCAGGTTACGCCTTAGCCTTTTAGTGTGGCCCCCTTGTGATTGATCCCCAATCAGTTAAAATGGAGTGCCATATGATTCTATGTGTATTTGTTTATATATTCTTGTTTTTGATTTACTAACTTCACTCAGTCAAATGCTCTCTAGGTTCATCCATTTCATGAAGTTCTTCATGGTTTCATCTTTGCTCTTTAATGATGAAGAGTATTCCGTTGCATGTATGCACGCAAGTTTCTTCATCCATTTTTCTATTGGTGGGCATTTGGGCTATTTCCAACTGTTGCTGGATCCTATGGGATTTCTATTCCCAGTTGTTTTAGATGGTGTCCTATCACTTTACACAACGGGTGCAGGTACGTATAGATCCTCCAGCAGTGTATGTGAGTCCTAATTTCTCTGCACCCTCTCTGAAGGTGTTTTCTGTGTTGTTGTTGTTGTTTTTTTTAAGAATTGGGTTGTTCTATTTCTACGTAAGGTGAAATGTCATCATTGTTTACACTTGCATCTTCTAGAGAGCTAATGACCATATTTTTCATGTTTGTTAAACATTTGGATGTCGTTTTGGGTAAACTGTTTTTGCCCCTTGCCCACCTTTTAATTGGATTGTTCATTTTTTTTCTTGTTCAGGTATTATAGCTTCTATAGATTTCAGAAAATAACCCCTTGTCATTTTGTCATTGCTAAAGATTTCCCCCCAATCAGTAGGTTCTCCTTTTATCCTTTATAGGAGGACTTTTTATACATATATATGTTTTATATTTAGGGGTCCCAGTAGATGGATTCTGCCATTTACTGTGTGTGTTCTCTTCATTTGTTTGATTGTGTGTCAATGAACTGTGATAGGGCCCTTGAGTTTGTCTCTATTGTCTCCTTGAAGCTGTCCATAGGACTGGGATTTGGGATTTAGACATCAAGGTCTCTGATCTATCTTGAGTTTTGTAAATGGGATGATGTATGGTCCTGTTTCATTCTTCTGCAGATGGAGATCCAATTTTGCCAGCACTATTTTTTTTAGTGACTGTCTTTTTCCCACTTAAAGCTTTTTGGTTCTTTGTCAAAGATCTATTGTCTGTAGGTGGATTAATTTATTTCTGGGTTGTCTATCCTGATCTATTTACCTATCACTTTACCATTGTCCTTTTTTTTTGCGGGGGGTGGGGGGGTGGGCGGTGTCAGATCTTTGGAGTTTTGCATTTCAAATCATACCATCTGCAAATAGTGAGAGTTTCACTTCTTTCTCTTTTTGGATATATTTGATTTCTTCTTCTTGTTTAATAATTCTATGCAGGGCTGAGCCCCGATGGCGTAGTGGTTGTGCGCGGGACTGCGGCCCACTGGGATGGAGGTTCAATTCCAGCTCCACGGAGCAAAGGCTGGGCCTCCTACTCCCACCACCAGAGAGCAGTGATGCCTAAAATAATAATAATAATAATAATAATAATTCTATGCAACATTTTCATCACAATGTTGAATAAGAGTGGTGGTAAGAGGCATCCTTGTTTGGCTTCCATTCATAAGGCGAATGTTTTCAGTTTTTCTCCCACATCTCTTTTTTTATTAATTAAAAGTCATTTTATTGGAAGCTCGTATATCGTTTTTCACAATACATAGATACATATACTGTGCGAAGCACCTTCACATGTCTGCTGCTGTTATCATTCTCCAAGTATCCGCTTTTCCACTTGAGCACCTGATATCGGCTTCCCATCCTTATTCAGCCTTTATTGTGTTCAGATATTTCCCATCTAGTTCTATTTTGTTGGTGTTTTTATCAGGAATGAATGTTGTCAAATTCCCTTTCTGCATCTATTGATATTTTTTGTTTTCTTTATGTGCTATATTACATTGTGTTGAACCAGTCTTATGTACCTAGTATGAATCCCATGTGGTCATGGTGTATTATTATTTTGTGTGTGTGATATATTGGAATTTATTGGCCAAGATTTACTTAAGAGCTTGATTCACATATTTCAAGGGTCTTTTATTGAGTGTGGATATATTTATTATGTTTATGATATCTGGTTTTATTTTTCCTTTAATCCTTTAGTGCCTTTTTTGGTCTCTCATGATGTTTTCTTTTGCTTTGAGGTCTGTTTTTTTGGAGATTAATATTGCCACCCCAGATTTTTTTGTTTGGTTTTTATGGGTTCTTTTCTTTTTTCTTCAGCTGGGATTTAATATATGTATCATATCATTCCATATTTCAATCACATCAAGTAGAATTGTACAATTGCTACCACAATCAGTTTCCAAATATTTTCTTCCAACATGAATTCCTACAGCAGTGGACTCATACAGTATTTGTCCTTTTGTGCTTGAGTAACTTTACTCAGCATAGTGTCTTCCAGATCTCTCTTGTCTTGAGGGGTTTCATGGATGACATCATTGATGCTTTTTTAGGGACACATAGTATTCCATTGTGTGTATGTACCAGAGTTCTATTATCCACTCTTCTATGGATGGGAATTTAGGTTGTTTGCAACTTCCTACTATTGTGAACTGTGCTGCAATGAACATGGGGGATCACAAATGTCTGTGATCTGTGTCTTATACCTCTGGGATGTATGCCCAGTAACGGTATTGCTAGATCATATGATACTTCAATTGCCATCTGTTTTAGGTCTTGTCATATGTCCTTAAACAGTGGCTGTACATATTTAAAAGTCCAATAGCAGTGGATAAGAGTTCCTATCTCACCACATTCTTTCCAACATTTGCTATTCTGCTTTTCTAACATTGGGTTAGTTATGGACATTAGGTGATCACTCATGGCTGTTTTGACCTGCATTTGCCAGATGGCTAATGAGTGGGAGCATTTCCTTGTGTGTTTATTAGCCATTTGAGTGTCGTCTTTTGTGAATCATCTGCTCAAGTCCTTAGCTCACCTTCTAAGAGTCCTATTAACTTTTTTCTTGTTATAAACTTGCAAAATTCTGTTGACTTTAGTAATTAGTCTTTTGTATATTATGTTGTTACTAAATACCTTTTCCCAGTCTGTGGGTTCTCTTTTTATTCTTTTGATGAAGTTTTCTTATGTACACAAGTGATTTTTTAAAAAAAGTTTTAGGCATCACTGCCCTTTGGTGGTGGGAGTCGGAGGTCCAGCCTTTGCTCCTGTGAGCTGGAATTGAACCTCCATCTCAGTGGGCCACAGTCCTGCGCACAACCACTACGCCGCCGGGACTCAGCCCAAGTGTTTTGTTTTTAATAGGTCCCATTAATCTATTTTATCTTCCATGGAGTGTTTCCCTTGTTATTTCAGATATCTTGTGTATTCTGTGCACCAGGGCTCCTAGTTTTGTCCCAATTTTCTCATTGATAATCTTGATAACTTTGGGTTTTACATTTAGGCTTTGATCCACTTTGACTTTTTGTTTTTGTGCATGGAGTGAGATATGGGTCTTGCTTCATTCTTCTGTAAGTGGATATTCAGCTTTTCCAACACCATTTATTGAAGAGGGCATCTGCTTTCCATTTTCACCTTCTTGAGATCTTTGTCAAATTTCAATTGTCTATATGCAGATGTTTTTATTTCTGGGTTTTCTATCTTGATCTATTGGTCCAAGGATCTATCATTCTACCAGTACCAGGTTGTTTTGACAACTGTGGCTGTAAAGTAGATTTTAGAACAGGGAGTGCAGTACCACCTACTTTGTTCTTCTTCTTGAGGGATTCTTGGCCTATCCTGGGATTCTTCCCTATCCATATGAAGTTGGTAATTGGTTTTTGCACTTCTTTGAAGAATGAGCCACTTCTGTTTTTTTTATGGTTGCCCTTAGATTGATAAGAATTTCTTTATTCTGTATGTATGGATTGTGATAAGAGCTACACAAGCCCCCAATAAAATGATTTTTTAAATGTCTTCATTCTTTGATGTTTGTATTTTTATATAGGGTGTCTGTCTTGTAGGCAATATGTTGATGGGTATTACTTTCTTGTCTTGTCTGCTACTATCTGTATCTTGACTGGTGCATTTAATCCATTAAGACTCAGGGTTATTATCAATAATTGCATTTTTATTGCTGTCATTTTGCTATGTTCTTTGGGTGTAAATGTACGTGTGGCTTTATTAACTCCTTCCTTCTCATATGTCTGTGTTGTTTTGAGTTGGTTTTCAGTGTGCTGGTTTCTTGGTAGTAGTGTCTTTGTGTGGTAGTGTCTTTGTCTTATATGCTGCTCTCAGATTTGTCTTCTGTTGTTTAGTCTCTGTCCAAAGTGTTTTCTTTGAATTTTCTCTAAAGGTGACTTTATAAATTATTTTTATTTCTCTTTATCTAGGAATATTTCTCCCTCAACTAAGGGATAATTTGGCTGGGTATAAAATCCATGGTTGCTTGTTTTATTTTGTTTTATTTTTTTCTTTCAGGGTTTTTCTATCTGTGATTCTATATTTAAAAATGTCTTGCCTACCTTGTTTCAGCTAAGAAATCTGAGTTTATTCTTACTGACAGAGGGTCAAGGCTGCTGGCATGGAAATAATACTCTGTAATTTGTCAAGTGTTCATGAGGGAGGGTGAATGGGGGAGGGAGGGAGAAGAAAGAGGAACTAATATCAAGGGCTCAAGTGGAAAAAAATCCTTTGAAAATGATTATGGCAGCATATGTACACAATGGAAGAATGTGTTTGACACAATGAATGAGTGTATGGATTGTGATAAGAGATGTAAGAGCCCTCAATAAAAGTATTTTAGAAAAAGATGGTTACCGGCAATGACAAAATACAACAGAGGTGTTTCCTATGTGAAAAAAACACCAAAAAACAAAAGAGAAAACATTAAAAACCAGACTAAGCACAGAGTGCATCAAAAGGGAGATCAAATGACAAGGTTTCAACCATTCAAGTCTGATTTATCATTTTAATCTCTGAGTCTGACATTGTCAGTGAATAGTATTGGAAGTTTTGCCTGGCCACCAACTCCCATTGCTATATAGTGTCCAATCATGTAAGGATTTATTCTGTACAAGTCAATGATCAGATCATGATTTGTACTTCACCTACGCTTGCTCAATCTTCCTTTCTCAACAGTGTTTTAAAATTAGTAACATGGTCTGATCAATGAGTCTGTAAATACATGGTCCTTTATGTTTCAGGGAGATGACTGATAAGATCCTCTACTATAAAATAACAAGGATGTCTCCATTACTTTATAGTAACAAGAGGCAAATTAAAAAACAAAACAGAACCATAGATTCAAGAATGGATTTTGGGGCTCACACTTAGTCCTAGCTCCAATCTAAAAACAATTAGGTCTACAACATGGCCCTTGCTTTCTCTCTCTTTTTTGGATAGTTTGATTATATATATATATCACTGCCCTCAGGTGGTGGGAGTAGGAGGCCCAGCCTTTGCTCCGTGGAGCTGGAATCAGACCTCCATCCCAGTGGGCTGCAGTCCCGCACACAACCGCTACGCCACTGGGGCTCAGCAATATGTTTTCTTTTTTGAGTCTCTCTTGTGTGCCTTCTCTCAGATTCTTGTAAAGTTATTTTCTTCTCTTTTATGATGTTAGGGAAGTTTTCTTTCATGATCTCTTGTACTATGTTCTCTTTTTCTCTCTCTCTGAACTACAGAATTCCAGTAGATTATTTCTCTTGCTAATGTCCTACACAATTCTTAGTCTTTCTTTATATTCTTTTGCCTATTTTGCAGATTATTTCAATCATCACTTGTAGTCAAGGTTATTGTCTTTAGCTCACTAATTCAGTTTTCCATTTCTTTTAATCTGCCACTTGGCCCCTTCACAATGCTATCTAATGTATTTTTCTTGTTATTTGGCTTCTGGAATACCATCTGGTGGAGGGTTTCTAGTTTTTCTATTCTTTCCATTGTTATCTTGAATATTTCTTCTATCCATTAAAAGTACCTGAATATTATTCTTCCTACTTTTATTTATGATAGTTTCAGAACCTTCTGAAAGGAAGGGGAAGATACTAATTGGAGTATATGATTCAACTTTGAGTGATTGCTAATAGAATTAATTGTGATTTCCATTCTACCAGGTATTAAGTGTTTTTTTTTTTTTCAGAAACAGCTGGTGGGGGGGGGGGGATTTTACTACTGGAAAGAGAGAAAAGCAAGGAAAAGAGTATATCTTTTGACCCCTGAGATCCGTGTGCATTGGACCTACTTGATCCAGAGTAATTTTGAGAAAAGAGGAGTGGAAAAGGAGCAGCAACAACAGAAGCAGGAGTCAGAGCATGAGACAGAAGAGTGGACTTGCCAGTTAACACAGCAAGGAAAGCTAAGTGTTCTGTGGCAGGAAGCTGGCTCATGGAGCAGGATGCTTTGGGACACTAACTTGAGGTTGCTGGTTTTGCTAACCCACAGACCTGGAGCTGACTGCCTTTGAAATGAGGCTTCCCACAGGCTGCCATGTCCTTTGGGCATTTATTGGCATCCCTAAAAGAACTTTATAACATTTCCTGGGCAGGGCAGAAGCCTGACCAAGAGGCTGAGAGCTATAAGCGCAGCAGAAAAAAAAACCTGTCATGACTGAACAATTGTACCCTGTGCATTTCTCACTGGAATTATAGCCTATTAACTTCCATAATGTGTCAGGCAGGGTTCTCTTAGAGAAATAAAACCAGGACACTAGTAATTCTTTTTATATATTTACATATAGAGAAGGGCATATAAGATAAGAAAGAAACAGTTAACTAATCTATAAAGCAGTACAAATTGCTCGGTGCAACTCACTTGCATGAGACAACTAGAAGACTGACAGTCCTTGAGGGCCGCTGAGTAGAGCAATTCAGGCTATCTGGTCACAGGCAGCAAACAGCAGAGCAGGTCACCAACAGTCAGCCAGATGACAGAGTCCAACAGTCCCCAGCTCAAGAGATGTATATCCCAGGAGCGTGGCAAAGTAGGGCTTGAAGGAACAGCAACTCACAGCTCCACAGTCCACTATTAGGTGTCCCACAGGTAGTGTTGCTTGGAGGTTGAGGTACAGGACGAACAAGGCAGCTCTCTGGTCTGAAGATCCGGAAGCAAGAGAGAGGGTGGGACTCGCTGTGCCCTTCCTATCTCCGCCCTTTAATTCATCCCGTGTGTTCATTGGCTGTGCTGTCACAACAGACCCACCAGTCTTCTGTGGCCATGTTGGCATAACTAACCTACCCATCACAATCCACCCCTTGCCAATATGGCACCTGTACACAATTTTTTACCCATATAGAATTTCCATACATCAATGAAATCAAACTTATACTTAACATCAAACATCTATCATACATATAAATGAGAACACACTGAGTCCAATTGAGGCTGATATATCATACATGAGCAAAGAAAATATTCAATAAGCTCATAAACAGAAAATACACGAACAATCACAAACCTTGATTCTGCAATTGATCACATGGTCATAATTGGTAGGTAAACTACCTTCTACTATCCATTCTGTATTACCTTTTCCCTCAGCAATTACTTCAGCTGGTTGTGGTTTTTTGCCTGGTGGGGTGACCCAGACCTTCATTCCTGAGGGGTCTAGGTCATTAGATGTCCTGTCATGATGGGGTTGCTGTAATTTACCATTAACTTTTATCACAGGGCATGGTAGCACTAAGAGTTGGCCTATGGGATCTCCTGGATTCCAGACATATTCCTCTTTACCTCCATTATGTAACACCAGTCCAATTTCTTCTTGATAATCTGGATCAATCATACCACTCAGTACAGTGACACCCTTCCTGATCTGTTGATCCAAAGGCATGAGAAGTCCAAAGTGGCCAGGGGCCATTCTCAGCTACCAGTTCAGTGGAATCCGTGCTGTGTTTCCAGGTGGGAGAGTTCCTTCCTTTGGGACCAGGACCTCCAGTCTTGAAGAACATAGGGTTGCTGGGACAGGAAGCAAAAATGCTGCAAGTGGGTCAATAGGAGTAATAGTGAGTGGTGCCACTCCAGTTTCCACCCCTTGGTTCCTGGACCCATGAATTCTGGCTATTGGAGACACAGCACCATATATTGGTCGCTGGTTTAAAGCATATACAGCTTCCTGGAGAACACTGCCCCAGCCTCGGAAGTTTTTGCCACGTAGTTTGCGTCGCAGTTGTGTCTTCAGGAGCTCATTCCATCATTCTATCAAGCCAGCTGCTTCAGGATGATGAGGAACACGATATGACCAGTGGATTCCATGGACATGGGCCCATTGCTGCACTGAATTTACTGTAAAGTGAGTTCCTTGATTTGAAGCAATGCTATGTGGGATGCCATGCCGGTGGATGAGGCATTCTGTAAGTCCACGAATGGTGGTTTGGGCAGAAGCATTGTGTGCAGGGAAGGCAAATCCATATCCAGAATAGGTGTCTATTTCAGTCAGAACAAAGTGCTGCCTCCTCCAGGATGGGAGTGGTCCTATATAAGCAACTTGCCACCAAGTTGCCAGTTGATCTCCCCAAGGAATGGTTCGGTACTTTGGACTTAATGTCAGTTTCTGCTGCTGGCCAATAGGGCACTCAGCAGTGGCTGTGGCTAAGTCAGCCTTGGTGAGTGGAAGTCCATGTTGCTGTGCCCATGCATAACCTCCATCCCTGCCACCATGTCCACTTTGTTCATGTGCCCATTGGGCAATAACAGGAGTGGCAGAGGAAAGAGGAGGGCCAATCTCCACAGTGTGTGTTAGCTTATCTACTTGATTGTTAAAACCCTCCTCTTCAGAGGTAACCCTTTGATGAGCATTCACATGAGACACAATTACATTTACTTTTTTGGCCCATTCAGAGAGATCCATCCACATACCTCTTCCCCACACCTCCTTGTCACCAATCTTCCATTCATGTTCCTTCCAAGTCCCTGACCATTCAACCAAGCCATTAGCCATAGCCCATGAATCAGTATACAGTCTCACATCTGGCCACTTTTCCTTGTAGGTGAACTGAACGGCCAGGTGCACTGCTCAAAGTTCTGCCCATTAGGAGGATTTTCCTTCACCACTGTCTTTCAGGGAGATCACAGAAAGGGGCTGTAGCACTGCTGCTGTCCACTTACGAGTGGCACCTGTATATCGTGCATAGCCATCCAAAAACCAAGCATGACTTTTCTGTTCTTTAGTCAAATTATTATAAGAAACTCCCCAAGAGGCCATAGGTGCAGATTTGGAAAGAGAAGGTAATGTGACTGGAGTGGGGACCGTGGGCATTTGGGCCACTTCTTCATGCAGTTTACTTGTACCTTCAGGTCCTGCTCTGGCCCGATCTCGTATGTACCACTTCCACTTCCAATGGAGTGTTGCTGCGCACGTCCAACTTTATGAGTCTGTGGGTCAGACAATACCCAGTTCATGATGGGTAATTCAGGCCTCATGGTGACTTGGTGGCCCATGGTGAGGCGTTCAGTCTCCACCAAAGCCCAGTAACAGGCCAGCAGCTGTTTTTCAAAGGGGGAGTAGTTGTCTGCAGAAGATGGCAGGACTTTACTCCAAAATCCCAATGGTCTATGCTGTGATTCACCAAGAGGGGTCTGCCAAAGAGACCACACTGCATCTTTTTTTTTTTAACATGTGTGAGCATCACTGCCCTCTGGTGGGAATAGGAGGCCCAGCCTTGCTCCTGGAGAGGTGCTGCTGGGTTTGAATCCTGTGAGCCGCAGTCCCGCACACAGCCACTACACCACCAGGGCTCAGCCCCTACATTGCATCTTTATCAACAACTGACACTTCTAGCACCATTGGGTCAGCTGGATCATATGGTCCCAGTGCAAAGCAGCTTGCACAGCAGCCTGAACCTGTTGCAGGTACTTTTCTTGTTCCAGGCCCCACTCAAAATTGGAGGCCTTTTGTGTCACCTGATAAATAAGTTGAAGTAGAACACCCAAGTGAGGGATATGTTGCCTCCAAAATCCAAAAAGGCCCACTAGGCGTTGTGCCTCCTGTTTCGTTGTTGGGGGAGCCAGATGCAATAGCTTGTTCTTCACTTTAGTGGGAATATTTCGACATGCTTCACACCCCTAGAAATTTCACCGAGGTGGAGGGTGCTTGAATCTTTGTTGGGTTAATTTCCCAACCTCTTGTACGCAGATGCTGTACTAATGAGTCTAAAGTCTTTGATACATCCTCCTTAGTGGATCCAATCAGCATCATGTCATCAATATAATGGACTAGGGTGACATTTTGTGGAATAGACAGGCGATCGAGGTCCCTTTGGACTAAATTATGGCACAGGGCAGAAGAGTTGATGCACCCCGGGGGGAGAGTTGTGAAAGTGTACTGTTGCCCCTGCCAGCTGAAGGCAAACTTCTTTTGGTGATCCTTTGAAATCGGTATCGAGAAGAAGGCATTGGCCAGATCAATAGCTGCATACCAAGTACCAGGAGAAGTATTAATTTGCTCAAGCAATGAGACCACATCTGGAACTGCAGCTGCAATTGGAGTCACCACCTGGTTAAGCTTACGATAATCCACTGTCATTCTCCAGGATCCATCTGTCTTCTTTACAGACCAAATAGGTGAGTTAAATGGAGATGTGGTAGGAATCACCACCCCTGCATCTTTCAAGTCTTTGATGGTGGCACTGATCTCTGCAATCCCTCCAGGAATGCAGTATTGCTTTTGGTTTACTATTTTCCTAGGCAATGGCAATTCTAATGGGTTCCATTTGGCCTTTCCCACTATGATAGCCCTTATTCCACATTTCAGGCATTAAATGTGGGGGTTCTGTCAGTTACTAAGTATGTTTATTCCAATGATTCTGGAACTGGGGAAATAACCACAGAATGCATTCGGGGACCTACCGGACCCACAGTGAGGCGTACCTGAGCTAAAACTCCACTAATAACTTGGCCTTCAAAACACTTTGGGTCCCCTGGAATTAGTGTCAGTTCAGAGCCAGTGTCCAGTAATCCCCAAAAAGTTTGCTTATTTCCTTTCCCCCAGTGAACAGTCACTCTTGTGAAAGGCCACAGATCCCTTTGGGGAAGGAAGAAAGACTAACAGCATAAACCTTCGGTGATGTGGCAGGGTCCTTCTTCCAAGGGACCTGGCCGTCCCCTCATTCAAGTCGTTGTGGATCTGTAAATTGGCTCAGGTCTGGAAACTGGTTGAGTGATCATGACTGCCTATCCCTCTGGTCACCTGATCCAGCCTTCTGCTGCCTGTATAGGTCACATAAATATTTAGTAGGTTTCCCATCTATTTCACTCCTAGGAACATCATGACTAAGTAGCCAATGCCATAATGCCACATGAAACAGGCTGCTTTGATTACCACGAAAACCTTGTTGTCAATTATAACCACGTCCACCCTGTCTCTGTTGATTCACTGCTGACACTTGCCCTCTGTCACCATGGAGTCCAACCAGCCCCATCATGGGCAAATGTCAGAGTTCACTTAAGGCTGTTCCCACAGTTAATCCTGGTGCACACAACATAGCAATTATAGGAGTCTTCACAGATGCTGGGGCCCACCTCACAAACTTATTCCTTATGGTTGTGGTGAAGAATATGTCCTCAGGACACCTCCTTTTGGGGACTATGGGAGTATCCTGATAGATCCATTCCACCATACCAATTTCCCTCAGCTTTTGGATGCCTTCTTCTACAGTGTACCAAGGTAGGTCAGACACCTCACGTTGGTCTAATCTAGGCCATCTGGCAGCCCATGCCTCAGTGAACCAGCCAAATAAGGAGTTGGTTCCTCTCTTAGCCTCTCTGCTGAGATATTGAAAGAAGACTCTGTG
>PVJH01045621.1:0-12269 GCA_004026705.1 Nesogale talazaci
GCCACCTCTCCCCCTCCGTGTTCAGTGCATGTGCTGAGCAGATCCTCAGAGATGCTGGGTTCTAGGGAGAAGCACGGGGCATGGGGACTGGACACAGACGACGGGACCTCGCTTGCCGACCGTGGGGAGGCCTCACAGCACTTGCTGAGGAAGCCCAAGGCCTTCCACCTGCAGTATGGCTCGCAATTCGAGGTAGACAAGACCCCAATCCTCACAACCAGACCACCGAATGACATCGTGAAAAATGGAGAAATGACTGAAGCGGTCAAGGGTCTTATGCAGCATCGAGGCTCATGGAAGCAGCAGTCCAGAGAGCCAAAGCTGCACAGTGCTGGGAAAATCTGCCACACAGGAAGGCCAAAGTCTTCCCTTGGAGGACGAAGGTGCGCCCAGCCCAAGCCCTGGCGTTCCCCATGGCTGTGTCCGCCCGTGAGAGTTGGACCCTGAGAAGGGAGACTGGGGAAGGGTTGATGTGTGTGGACGGTGGTGCTGGAGAAGAGCATTGGGGCACCCTGGGCCTCCGGAAGGTGAGACCAATCCGTCTTGGAAAAAGTGAGGCCTTCGAGGCTAGGATGAAGAGACTGTGTCTCACATACCTTGGGCAGGCGGTCAGGAGAGGCCGGGCCCTTGGTAGAGCGAAGGGGGAGTGAAGGAGAGGCAGGCCCTCCAAGAGATGGATGGAGACCATGACTGCAGCAGCGGTCCGGGCACAGGACCCTTGCAAGGCTGGCACAGGACCACTGGGCAGGAGTCACTATGGTTTGGAACCAAGTCACTGGCACCAAAGAACACTTGTCCACTAAGCTACTCCCAGGCTAGTCTGGGTAAACTCGGGAAACACATTTATACACACTCATATGTGTCTTAGGAAGAGCTTTGTATAAAAGAGGAATTGTATATTGAGAAAACATCCCAGCCCAGTCCAGATCAAGTCTGGTATTGGCCCCAATGTCCGATACCAATCAGTCAAGTCCTTTTCAGAGTCATGAAACAATGACGATGAAATAATGATGAAACAATTCAATGATGCTGAATGCAGGACGTTCACAGGCCAGCGGGTGGGAAGTCTTGTGGATCCAGTGGCATTATAAGCATCTCAGTGCTGGTGTGGGTCAGGAGAGATTAGTCCCTGGAGCAGGGAGGGCATCATGCTTGGGGAAGCAGAGGGGCGGAGCGAGGGTAGGGGGCAGGGCCTGGAGGAGATGAGGGGCACAGCGGCTGCCGTCACAGCTGGGACAAATGGACCCTTCTGATGTGCAGGGGTCACTGGGGGTCAGAGCCCAACAGCAACCACAAAAACTAGCCGAGGTGTCGTCATTGTCGGTGGGACCCCTCCCACCCCCGGGCCACCCTGGACGAAGGGACCAGTCATCATGCTCCTGTCATGCTAAGGGCCCAGAAAGCCTGCAGGAGCTGCCCGCCCAGCTCACAAAGTCGCTGTAGCTCAGCATGGCCTCGGGGGCCGGGGGTCTGGGGGCTCCAGGCACATGCTGCCCTGTACACCTGCCCAGCGCTGGAACGAGGGGTGGACTGTGCTGCGACAGACACCAGGCTCCATGGGGTGCTGAACCTGATGCATGTCTGAAAGGGATCCAGGTGTGCACCAGTCACCAACCTTCAGGTGCTCAGTCAAGGGCGTTGTCATTGACACCACCTGGGGGCTGCAGCTGCAGGCTCTGGCCGAGTTCTGGTTGGACTGGGTGGATCAGACACCCGTGCCTACGGACATCCTTCTCTCCTGGGCATGAGTCAACAGGGCTGGGAGGTTGGCGGTTCAAGCCCACCGGCTGCTTTGTGGGAGAAAGGCGAGGTCGTCAACATCTATCGGGACTGGGCAACCTCAGAAACCCCACGGTGGGTGATGGGATCTCACAGACTTCAGACACAGCGCGGGCGGCAGCTGCTTCATCTCCCGTCAACTTGCAAAGGGGTGGAGTCTGGCCTGTCAATCAGGCCATAGCCAATCGTGTCTCTTTGTGGGCGTGGCCTCCTCCTGAGGATTCAGGGGACTCCTGTCTTCCTCCCTGGAGGCGGGACACACTCTTTGTCTGCTTGTCTCTCTGCTGGACACGCCTGTCAACAAGCCACATGCTGATGGAACCAGAGCTCGGTCCTACGGGGTGGCTGTGAATCGGGGAGGACTGAATCGGTGGCAGATTTGGGGTTCCTGGTTTCAGGGCCTCCTAAAGAGCTGTGGGGTTCAGTGAGCCCATCCTCAGTGGCTGTCCCAAGGGCAGTGGCTCAAACCTACCAGCTTCTCCATGAGGAGAGAGGTTGACTGGAGTCTGCTCCAACATAGCTGGCAGCCCCGCTCGGTCCGACAGGCTCTCTGTGTATAGGGACCTGCACTACAGCGGTGGGCTGGCTGGCTTGTCCCATTTTGTTTCAATCCCACACAGGGAAATGGGACAAGAGGGGCCGCCCTGTCACCCAGACTCCAAATTTGGGGCGGATGAGAAGCAGATGTGAGTGAGAAGGCGCGTCACCACAGAGGGAGGTGCTGCTGGGAAGGGCGACTGTCTGGTAAACAAACCAGGGAGACTCGGGAACGGGGGCTCCAGGCACTGGGAGAATCAGGGGTGAGGATGACGGGATGGGCTGAGGGCCGTAAGGGGAGCCGGTCCCCCTTTCCCTGAGGACTCAGCCCACCCCAAGCAGGCGTGGACAAGCAAGAAGTTACCACACCAGAGAAAGCCAGCCAGCAGAGCACTCCTGCTACCCAGGGAGGAGGCACTGTACACGGGGAGCCTGGTATCCGATGCAGAAGGTTTTCAGAGGCTAATTCCTCAGACAGACAGACAGACAGACAGACATCCCTTCCCCATCTTCTGTGCTTTGTCTGTTGAAACCTGTCCACCCCAGAAGCCAGCAGGGTGAGATTTCTGTCTCACGGATTTCAGACATGGTATGGCAGTTAGTTACTGTATTTTTCAGACCATAAGATCCATCTGACCATAAGACACACCCAGCTTTTTTTTTTTTTTTTAAGGCATCACTGCCCTGGTGGTGGGAGTAGGAGGCCCAGCCTTTGCTCCTGGGAGCCGGAATCGAACCTCCATCCCAGTGGGCCGCAGTCCCGCGCACAACCACTACGCCACCGGGGCTCAGCCCACACCCAGCTTTTAGAGCAGAAAAACAAGGACAAATATTTTTTTTGGGGGGCCATCACTGCCTCTGGTGATCGTGGGCGCTACCCAGTGCTGCTCCTGAGAGCCGCCGCTGGATTTGAACCGCCAAGCCCGCGGGCTGCAGTTCCGCACTCAACCACTTACGCCACCAGGGCTCAGCCCAAGGATAAATATTTTGAACCAAATAGTACCAGTCTTTTAAAATGTTCTGGGGTACCACACCTTTGGACCAGACAACGCACCCTGGTTTCCATTCCCCCCCTACTTTGGGGGAGGGGGGGGAGTGTGTCTTATAGTTCAAAAAATATGGTCATCTCCTGCCAACTTGCAAAGGGATGGAGTCTGGCCTGTCAATCAGGTCATAGCCAATCATGCCTCCTGGTGGGCATGGCCTTCTCCTGAGAATTCAGGGAACCCCTTTCTTCCTTGCTGGAAGCTGGACACACACTCTGTCTGCTTGTCTCTCTGCTGGACACATGGAGTTTTGCTGATGGAGCCAGAGCCCTGGAGCTGAAGGAACCATGTGGAGACCCACGCCTGTGCTGAGATGCTTCCGCCACCACTGGATCCACAAGACTTCCCACCCACCGGCCTGTGACCTTCCTGCATCCTGCATCATTGCACGTGCTGCGTGAGTCTGAAGCGGAATTTACAGACTGGTGTCGGACATATGTGCTAATATCGGACTTATGGACTTGATCTGGACTGGGATGTTTCCTTACTCCGCAAACACTCTTTGATAGGAAGCTCTCTCTGACACACATGCCAGTGTCTAGGAATTTGTTCCTCTAGTCTCCCCAGACGAACACACATGGTATCAGGTCGGCGACAGAGAAGACTGCCTTCCAGGGGTTGGCTGGACACGGCGGGTGCCAGCACTGGGGTCGCGTATAAGGGCAATGGTGAGTGTGTCGCAGGCTGTTCTGAGCGGTGGTGGCAGGGTCGCTTTGTGTCTGAGCAGACTGCACTGAGAGCAGGTGAGCCAGAGAGAAGGGGAAGAAGGGGAGGGGAGGATGCCATCACCAAAGCAAGCAAGCAAACCTATTGATGTGAACGAGGGGGAGGGAGAGTGGAGACCCAAAGCCCCTCTGTAGACGGCTGGACAGCAGGGTCACAGAAAGAGATGAGCCAGTCAGGGTGCCGTGTAGCACTGAGGAAACATACAACCAGTGCTTTAAAGCCTCTCCTCCCACCCCCACCATCATGATCCCATTTCCACCTTACAAAGACAGCTAGACTAGAGCATGTACACACTCCTTCCTCCGCCAGGACAAAAAAAAAAACAAACACCTTTCCCTCACCCCACACCTTTGAGCGGTCCATAGGGAGGAGGCTCCGCAAATGTCTGCTTTCATAGCCTTCCTGCAAACTTGGCATTAAGTCTACACTTCTGTACTTCAGGACCCGAGGGTTGAGTGTCCACCCACAGCCGTCTACAAAATTGCCAAAGACTTCCCTGGAATACTCATCATCCGGAGAGCGGCCAAGGACTGTCCTTGAGATCAGAAGCACCTGTTAAAGGCAGTTCTATTTGTTTCCCCTCTCACTGGTGGAGGTTATTTTCAGGCACAGGCGCCTGTGGGAGGTTGATTCTTCTCCCCGACCTTGTAATGTTAACCTGCTGACTCTGACTCACTGAACTAGTTCTGAGAGATCAGCGGCACAAAGAACTCCACAGATGCTCTTAAAATTAGAAATATATCTGAAGGCATGCCTCTTCCAAAGATCACTTTCAGAACAAAACAAAACAAAACCAAAAAACCCACCAGAGGATCCTAAGACGATGTCTTATCTCAATTTTCCAGCATGTTCTTTCAGACGGTTCTAAATCATCTCAACTAGTCTACATGCTTTCAAGACTCTAATCAACGCTCGCCGTCTTCATGGTGTAGGTCTTGCCCACGAAAAATACCGCAAGTACTGCGGGCAGACGAAAGAACAAACAAGTCTGTCTTGGAGGGACCCCAACGCTCCCGAGAGGCAAGGATGGTGAGACTTCGCCTCCTGTCCTTCGGAGGCGGTGTGCAAGGAGACTGCTTCCCACAGAAGGACATCCTGCTTGGTGAAGTCCGAGGGCAGAGAGAGGGTGGGCCCGAGCAAGACTGGGTGGCACAGTGGCTGCCACAAAGGGATGGAGCATGAGAGCGATCCTGTAAATGGTGCCAGGCTAGTAAGGGCTTCGCTGTGCGGTACACACAGTCACGAAGAGGCAGAACTGGTTCAATGGTATCTGGCCATGACCACAGGTGTTGGGAGAGCAAACAGGTAGAGGTCGCCTGGTAACCAGAATGCGAAATTTGGGGGGGCGCTGGGGGAAAGCTCAAGAATGGAGAGATATGATTTTGGTGACAGAATCTAAGCTGAAGACCACATGATAGAAATTCACAAGCCCAACGACGTCTTCCTTTGCAAATACCTCTTTTCCACCACAGACGTGACGACTGTATGCACGGACGTTGCCAGATGGGACAGACAGACGTCAAACGAATTCCACCTTCCGGATGAGAGGATAGAGAAGTTTGGTGTCATCAGTCGGAACGTGGCCAGGGGCCAACTGTGGAACAGACCCTCAATCGCTCAGATGTGAGTTGGGGTGGAAGCTGAATATGACTGTCACCTCATCATGGTGCCAACTTCAGGACTGGGAGTGTAGGGGCGGAGTCTAGCCTGTCACTCTGGAGATGGCCAATGAGATCTCTGTGTGAGCGTGGCTATCCCCGGAGGATTCTGGGAACTCCAGTCTTCCACTCTGGAGGCAGGACACACACACACACTGTCTCTGCTACACATTCCTGTTGACAAGCCACATGGAGCCACGCTGATGGAGTCAGAGCCCTGGAGATGCTCCCACCGCCACTGGATCTACAAGACTTTCCACCCACCAGCCTGCGACCTTCCTGCATGTGCTGTCTTGCATGTGCTGCATTGCATGTGCTGTCTGAGCTGGAAGAGGGATGCATGGGCTAACATGGGACTTAGGGGCCAATGTCGAAGTGATGAACGTGATCTGGACTGGGCCAGGATGTTTTCTTAGATATAAAACACTCTCTTACGCACACATGAGTGTCTCTGGATTTGTTTCTCAAGTCGACCCAGACTGACACACAGAGTGAAATGTACAAAGACCTGGATTTGAAACCCCAAAGGAAGGAACCTCCCAGCTTCTCTCAAGCTGAGAGAACTGGAGAAAAAGTTCAAGCCTCAAGTTATAATATTGCTGGAGTCCATGAGCAAAATATGGAGCACTATAGGAAGCATCAAGAGGAGATGGAAGGACTACAGAGACACCGCAAAGGAAATGTTCCCACACACTGAGGCGGCACTGGAAACACTCACGAGTCCTTGCTGAGAAATTTGGAAGGCAGCTGCCTTACCGATTGGCTACTTGTGCCCTTTCCAAAGAAAGATGATCCAGCAGCATGTGGAACGTGTCAAACATTATCATTATTATTACATGCAGATAAAATGTTACTGAAGTACTGAAGATCACTCAAAAACCATTGGAGCAGAACAGCCGCAGGGAGCTGCCGGCAGTTTAAGACGGATTCAGAAGAGGGCATGGAATGAGAGAGATGGTTTCTGACACCAGAATGATCTTGGGTGAAAGCAGAGAAAACCAGAAAAATATCTCCTTGTGTTTTACCAACTATGTAAAGAAAGGCATCTGGCTCTGTGGGTTATAACAAACTTGGAGCAGCTGGTGGTCTTGAACTTCTGACTGTGCTCTCAGGAACCTGACAAATAGACACCATGCCAGCAGTGATGGTCTAGATCATTTAAACGATAAGGGAGAAGAAAGGTCCACCTTCTGATTAGAAAATAAATATTTATAAATGTCACTTGTAAAATGCAATGCAAATATCAAAATATTTCTTTCCACATGAAGAAAACACAGACTGTGATATTAATCATCCGAATCTAAATCACAAACAAAGACCAAAAGACGGGAGGGGCGTAGGAAGAACAAGAAGGTGCCGAGGACTTGAATTGAGTTGGCAAGGGCTCAAAAAGCATTATATCATTTTTGGCTCTGAGCAATCTAGAGATTAGATCATGTTTCTTAAAGGGCATGTGAATAACAGAAGACTGCAGAATCTATTTACCAAGATAAATGCAACCGCAGGGAATAACTTCTTTTTAAGAAAAGGCATAAGTTAAAGCAAATATATTCATTATCAGGACGCACGTTAAAAAAGTTAAACATTCCTTGCGAAAACAAGAGTCTGAAGTCAGATTTTTTTTTTGACATGAAATTCAAATAAAGCGACACCAAAAATGTCAAATAAAGATAGGACTGAGGGTATATTGGGTAAACGTATGGATAATAATAATAATATATACAGCTAAATTAAAATGGAAAGGAAACAAATCCCCTCTGTCACTTCTAGTCAAGGTGGAACCCTAGGCAAAGACAAAATTCACAGCAGCACCATGTGGAAGATTCTGTATGAACTAGAGAAGAACATGAAGCAAACACAAGGAGTCATGCATCTCTGTGCATGGACTGCCACCCAGCTGAAGTCCGGATCCATGGCCAGCAAGTCCACGGAGATCACGTGTCATGAGAGGAGATGGACTCTATATAGAATTTTCTTGAGGGCGATCGCTACGGAAGCAAAGGACTTTCTCCACGGCACCATGAGGTGGTTTTGAACTGACCGCCTCAGGGTGAGTGGACCACGTGCACACCACTCAGGGACACTTGATCTTGAGTGGCTACCAAGAGGGTGGAGAGTAGCTCTCATGCCCGAGCCACAGCCCCCTGCAAGGGGATCGTGCGTCCTCCCGTGACAGGCTGCGCCCCGTGCCCTTCCCCTGCGTTGAGGCTAGTCTCCAGACTCGCTTCACCCGTATATTCAGCACTGTGTACCCGCCAAAGCTAGGTCTTAAGGAGCCTTGCAGCTTCCACCTTTGTCCTTTGGGGCTACTGCCATGCGCCTGTCATCAAAGGCCCCCACCCCCACCCTGAGCCAGTCTTTCAGAGGACAAGAGGTTGCATGGGGTAGATACCAGGAGACCAACCAGTCTCAATAATTCAGCTAGAGAACTGTACCCAGACGAGAGATTCCAGCCAGGACGGGCAGAAAACCACACTGCTGAGCACAGACTTAAATACGAGAGGAGTAGGGGGTGGGGGAGAGGGAGGGGAGTGTTTATGCAATTCAGTTTGATGGTGCCATGTTCCACGGCAATAGACAGCTGAGATGTCTAAAAAAAAAAAAAATAGAAATACATGTCAGTGGATTCCACTGCCTGTAACAGTAGGGAGATGATAAAGAAGGATACAGGGAATGTGGGCAATATAAAGTTGACACCTTATGAAATTCACAGTCAGTGAGTCCAATCTGACTCATAGTGAACCCTCTAAAGCAGAGCAGAACTGCCCTTTTGGGTTCTAGAAGCTGCACATGGTCAGGGGTGCAAAAAATCTCGCCTTTCTCCCTCACTTGGAGCTGCTGGGGGCTGACACTGCTGACCTGGCAGTTAACAGGCCACTGTATCATCTACTATTCCACCAGGGTGCCTTCCTTACTTCACAAAGGATATTTTTTTGTCCCCCAGCAAAAAATTTTGATTAAAAGCAGACCACTAGTTAAGCAGCCATAAAAATATCAGTGAATTCTTGGACAAAGATTTTGAAAAAGTGTCAACAATTGTATGTAAATATCGACTGCTTACATTAAATGATTGAATTTCTTTTTCTGACAACAGTGCATACGCATCAAAAGCGGAGGTTTAAATTCAACAAACACCCCGTGAAGAAGAATGATACACATTCCTCTGGACAATCCTTGAATTAAAAAAAAAAAAAAAGAAGCAAGACTCCAATCTCAGACTCCCTACAAAACTATGAGTTTGTATCTGCATGCTGGATATCATGGGATATAGCCAAGAAAACACTCAGAGGCAAATTCATAGCCTTAAAATGCTGTGTGATCATGCACGCAACAAGGAGAGGAGAGAAACTGAAGTAAACACCGTGGAAGAAGTACTTCTTTACAAAGTGCTTGCTTGCTGGGGAGAGTTTCCGCATGAGTTTCTCCTTCTTAAGAAATGGACGGGTCCTGTGACATTTAAAGTGCTCCAGAGGGGGACGCCCTGTGTTTCCGGAAAGGCCAGTCAGGCGAAGCCTTGAAAAAAGGGGAATGGATTCAGGGTTCTCTCAATCTTTGAAGACTCAGGACAGAAACTGGATCGTCAATGAGTCTCAGCCCAGCCCTTAGCCAAGGAGCAAAGACAGGGGATTTGGGAACAAACGGGCCTTGGGGTCTCTGGGGAGGGGCATCAGACTGGAGGTTCTGCTGGGCGGGAGGATCTGGAAGGGGAGTGGTCCAGAGCAGAACAATCCCTGAGCTCTGCATTTAAGAGAGGGTCCACGCCTGTGAGTTGATAGCATGTGCAGCAGCTCCTGCTGCCCAAAAAGCCATGTGGGCAGACCTGCCTGGAGAGGGAGAGAGGAGCCGTGTCCGACAGTCTTAGGTGACGCCCGCTCTGCATTGCAGAGGGCTCCCCTGGAGCCCATGTCGGCATCCTGAGCTCCTGGACGCCTTCGAGACTGGGTAGTTGGACCAGAAGGTCAGAGGACAGAAGGAGAGGGGTTGAGGGCTCCCAGGCCCTGTCCACGTGCCCCAGGTCAGCAGCACCGGAGATCACAGGTCCCATAAGCGATGCTCTCCCACTCTTCACCCTGCCCCCCCCCCCAGCTGTGCTCTCCCACACCTGGCCCCTCCCCGGGTGGCCTTACCTCCAGCCAAGCCTCCCCAGCTGCCTGGAGCCTCCTCCTCCTCTCCCCCTGGGACCCTGGGGCAGAGCGTGGGCTTCTCCTTCCCTTGGAAGGTTCCCTGAACCCTTTGCAGGCCTCTGTCCAAGCCCCAGAGCAGCAGTTCTCAGCCTTCCTCAGGCCGCGACCCTGTCACACAGTTCCTCAGGTGGCGGTGACCTCCCCCCAACCCTAAAACTATTTTCGTTGCTGCTTCACCACTGTCATTTTGCTACTGTTATGAGTCGTTACATAAATATCCGGTAGGCAGGATGTATTTTCATTGTTACCCATTGAACAGCACTAAAGCATCATGATGAATCACAAAACAGTATGCAACTGTATGTTGTGAAATATTTGTTTCCAGCGAGAAATCACTGCAATTCTGTCTGGAAGCCTGGTGTAGCGTGGGTAACCGTCTTCATATAACAGTAACAAACTGCATTGCTGCATTTTGCGAGTCTGCGCAAAAAGCCATGTGGGCAGACCTGCCTGGAGAGGTGACCCCTGTGAAAGGGTCCTTCGACCTCCGGGTTGAGAACAGCCGCCCTAGAGGAAAGAGGCTGCCCTTGGGGGGGGGGGGGGGGAAGAAGTTATGCAGTGAGCTGCTAACCCAAAGGACAGCGGTTCAAACGGCCAGTTACCCCTTGGGCCTCTCCACCCCCTATGGAGTTACAACCTCTGACTCTCCCAGGGATAGTTCTGCCCTGTCCTATAGGGTCAGGTGGGTGACCCCAGCTCGGCCCCTGAGAGGAACAAGGCCCCCATCCTGGATCCAGGGCCACCTCTCTTAGCAGCAAGTGAAAGTCACCCTGGGCTGTGCCCCAAAGCAAAACAGCCCCTCCCCGCCCTGGCGGCAGCTGGGCTCTGGGGAGGTGGCCTTGAGATGCAGGAGGGGGGGCTTGACATCCAGCAAGGGACCTGAGCTGCTGTCCCTCCCCTAGGCCAATCTCAGCGGGAGCTGGGGTGGGGAGAGGGTGCTAATTGGCCCCCCTCGGCCCCCCTCTCCCGAGCCAAGCCTGCTGGCCAAGGTCAGAGACTGCTATCAAGGGCAAATTGGGTCTTAAATAGAAAACAAAACGGGTTGGCTCTCCAACCCGATTCTGGCTGGTGGAGACGAAGGCCCCCAGCTTCCTGAGAATCCGCGCCTGGCCAGGTGCCCGGCTGGCCATGTCCTAGGGGTGGGAGGGAGGCAGCATGACTCTGGGCGAGGAAGATGGCCCAGGGCTGACCTCACCCTGCTAAATGTGACCGGACTGGCTCCTGCCACCACCTTGTCTGGGAAACTGGCACCAGAGGGCCCCCGAGGGTCTGGCCTGCAAGGTAGCTGTCCCCAGCGGGTCCTCTGCTGTCTGGCAGTTCTCTCCACACCCCTCCCTGCCCCAGGCAGGTCTCTGCTCCGGCACCTTGGACCCCGTGCGGCCTGTGCGCGCCGTCAGAACGGCAGGCATCTGAGCAGAAGGTTGCAAGCGTCCCGGTCTCCACTCTCCAGCACCTCTGCGGTTTTCTGGGAACTAGCCCCCTGCCGAGAACAAAGCCCACCTCCTAGAGGGGCCAGGGCCTCCAGCTCACTGCCCCTGCCACAAGACAGGCAACATGGCACTGTCTGATCTTGGCTTTCCTAAGAGGACAGACAGATGGGGGCAAGATGAAAAGCACCATTGAAGGAGCCCCTGGAGCTGGAGTTGGTGACCGCGGGCCCATTTCCAAGACGGGTGCCCCCTCCGCCCCTGGTCAGCCAGCCCACCGACCTTCCGCACCCACACACGCAGCCCACTGACGAGCGTCAAGGTGGGCAGCATGAGGGACTCGACATGTGGTTCACCGTGGGGCCATTTGGGGGACGAGCTCAGGGGGTTCGTCTCCAAGGTCCATCTTGGGGTCTGTCTCAGAAAGTGTACTCTGGGGGGGGCCCTTAAAGGTTCATCTCAGGACCGTTCCACCTTCCCTCCGCCCACCCCCCCCCCCACCCCCAGCACACGGTCCAGCTCAGGGACTTGGCCTGGTGTGACCCATGGGCACGGATCCTAGATGGAGTCCATGGCTATCCGACAGTCCAGTTCCTCCGGCCAGTGACAGTGGACACTAGCAGCCCTTTAGCTGCTGGGCCAGGTGAGCAGGGCCTCTGCAGAGGGGTCGGAGGAAGAGTGGGTACGTGTGCACCCACCCGCGTGCAGGTGGGTCCCCAGGTCGTGCTGGGGGGGGGCGGGGACGGGGAGCAACACAGGGAGAAGGTGACAGTACAGATGGAAAGGGCAGCACAGGGGAGGGTTCAGGACAGGGAAGCCACAGGGGAGGGTTCTGAAGAGGGGGGAGGTGCCAAGGAAAGGAGGGAGGGGAAGGGAAGTGACTGAGGCAGGGGGAAGAAAAGGGGTTGTCAG
>PVJH01045622.1:0-12284 GCA_004026705.1 Nesogale talazaci
ATATGGGCTTGACTACTTCTCAGCTAGATGGCCATTTGCTTCTCTTCAAGGTTTTAAGACTTCAGACACTATATCTTTGTATAACTCAGTACCGTCAGCTTTCTTCACCACATTTACTTATGCACCCATTTGTCTTCAGTGATCATAATTGGGCAGGTGAGCATCCTGGAGTATCAGTTTAATAGAACAAAGTGTTCTTGCATTGAGGGAGTACTTGAGTGGGGGCCCAAGGTCCATCTGTCACCTAAGTACTACACTTGTAAATATATGTACCTAGATTTATTTCCTCCTTTTCATAAATATTTATATTTACATATGTACATGTCTGTATTTAGACCTTTGTAAATGCCCTTTACCTCCTAAGTTGTTTCTTCTAATTCATTTTACTTTCCTCTTGTCCCACTCTCAAGCTCAGCCTTCATTCGGGCTTCATTACTTCCTCTCAGTTACATTACCCTTGCTCAAGCCCTACCAGGCCTCCCACACCCTTCAGAATTGGTGGCAAGTAGAAAATCTATCTTAATAACTCCTTTGGAATCCTCAAAAATAGTCAACAGGATCTTTTGATCTGGCCCCTCTCCTTTGAGTTTGCGGATCCAAAAATCCGACTGGAAGCTATTTTTTAAGGCTAAGTCTTCTTTTGAAGGCAGCCTCACAAAACTGTTGTGGTTGCAAGGTGCCACTGAGCTGCCTCCTACTGAGAGCAACCCTCTGCACAGGAGAGGGAGACACCGCCCTGCCCCGGGTCATTCTCACCATTCTTTCTAGATGTGAGCCCATTGCTGCAACTCCTGGAGAGTCGTTCTCTCTTTCTTGCCTCTCCACATTACCAAGCATGATGCCCTTCCCTAGGAACTTATCTTTCCTGACTACATGCCCAAAGTAAAAGGGGATCCTTAAAAAAAAAAAAAAAAAAACTGGAAATAAGCCCGGCTTGTTGGAGCTTCTGTAGTCCCCATTCTCCCCTCTTGGCAAGGATCAAGCGACTCACTCTGAGTGACCTTGCCTGGGAAGGTCCTGGGTGATCACAGTGAATATTTCTGTAGAAGCTGTTTCACTCAAACCTCATTTTTTTGTGATGACTGATTTAGGAGAACAATGGGTGGCTATGAAATTTTATTTCATGTTCAGGAAAAATGCAGCAGAACATCACAACATGCCATAGTGATATTGGACTGCAGTGATAATGCACACAGCTTACAAGGACAGCGTTATGGGGAAAACTCAAGGGTATTAGTAGTTTTCTCTCTTCAAAAAAGGTGAAATGTCCATCGATGACAAACCTTGTTCTAGATGTCCATCAACCTCCTGAACAGGAACAAAATGTTGACTTGTACATTTGTAGTTTATTCTACCAGGTCAAGATTTCTAGTTAGAGTTTCTGAAAAGATTGCATAACAGTGTGTGCGTTAAAAGGCCTGATTTGTGGCAGACAGAAGACTGGTTTTGACACCACGACCAGACACAGATCACAGCTATTTCAGTGGGTCCGTTTGGGCAAAAAACAGCATGCCTCTCTTTCCTTACTCACCTCAACTCAACTTATTTTCTGAGACTTCTTTTTGTTTTCATTAATGAAGGGGAGCATGAAAGGATAGGGATTTAAAGATGTAGAAGAGGTCAAGTGAAAAATGAGGGAGGTGCTGTCGAACATCCAAACTGATGAGTTTGAAAAAAGTTTCCAAGAATAGAACCCCAGATTTGACAAATCTTTTCAGTGTAATGGCAAGTACCTTGAAGGGGATATGATGGTTTTGTAAAAAACAAAACAAAGCTAAATACATAGCTTTGAAAAAATAATCAGCTTTTTTTGGGAGGGAGTACTCCTTCATATAATGAAGTTCATTGTAACACTCTTCACAGTAATATAAACATGAAAATAACCTAACTACCATTCAGTGGAAGAATAGAGTAAATAAACTTTGATGTATACATACAATAACTGCCATGCAACATTAAAGAATGCATCAGGTTAGGTTTCTTTGAGAAGAAAAATGAGTAATGCTCATATGGGTACTTATATAGAGAGAGATGTATATTAAAAATGACTTACACAGTTGTAGAAGTAGTAAAGTGTAGTTCAGTTTAAGTCTGTAGGCTAAATGTAAACCAGAGGTTTTTCCTAACTCGTGTAATTGTGGAAGGTGATGAACATGATGCGAGATGAGACAGTAGGTGAGCTATAGTTGAGTGAGTACAGAGTTAAATCAATCTGATGCCTGCAGTCTGTTGATGGCTCCTGGGATCAGCAGGGGAGATTGATGAATCAGAACCCAGATCCAGTAGAGGGTGCAGGGGACAGAATGCTCAGCTCTAGCCTGAATCTTTGATACCAAAGGTCACACCTCCAAATAGGTCTGAGTGGAGTTGAGTTGAATCGAGTGCCAAGGAGTTGAAGATTAACCATGTTCCTGCAGTAAAATGAGAAGTCAAAAAGTATTACTGCCAGAACCCCCGTTCCTATAGGCATGGCTTTATTCCAAACAAAACCTGTTAAAACATGTGCCTGCAATCAGGGTATAGTTATAGACAATTCTCTCAGTAATATCCTTGTCTCAAGCTCATTAAGGTGTCTTCAAAAAAGCATATTCTTTGTGCTATGCCAAGAAATGATTTTTATCAGGGTTAATATAATTTTAATGCAAATATATATTATCGCTAGTCATTGAAACTTTGCAACAAGTTTACAAGAATATTGCCCAACATAAAACAACAGTTTTAAAGCTTGATCAAACGTGTTAAGAAGATCGAAGAAGGCCTTAACAATGAATTAAGAGAGAGAAGGTCATCAAACTCAAAAAGTGAAAAAACTATAGTTGATTTGTTGAAATTGTTGGGAGATCATGGTAAAATTGCCCTGTATAGAATAGTCAATACAGTGGTTCAGCATTTTCTAATTTAAGTGAAAACCTTGGTCTTAGCTATCTTTCAGTTTCAGAAAGTTGATGCGCAAAGTCAGCTAGCTGTAGGAACTTGTCTTTCTCACTCTTTTTAGCAAAGGTAAAGCTAAATAATATGACTTTATGAAATGACTTATAACCAAGGATAGCCCTTGGAATTACCACTATGATGCAGTGATCAAGACCCAATCAAAACTGTGGCTTCTGCAGGGATCTCTTGGATTCATTACATCCTAGGCAGAAATGTCAGTTCAGAGGGATATAGGAACTTTGTTATGGGATTACCTAGACATAATCTTGAATGAGTTTCTAAAAGGATACAGGACAATAATGAAAGCTTATTTTAAAGAAGTTTTAAGAAAAATTAAGAAAAGTTGTATTGGAGAGAAAAATGCCAGAATTTCAGCTGAGGATTTTTTTCCTTCATGACAATCCACCCAATCAATTTTTGATTGATCATCATTTTATTCACAAAACTTCAAGAACATATAAAAGGAACATGATGTGAGTCTTACGAGGCTGTCAATATAGGATTGCATTATAAAGCAAGCAGTGCTAGTGGAATTTTCCCATCACTAGGTGCTATCAGTCAGTTCCAAATGATGCTGCTGCTTTTGTTAGGTGCCCTCAAATTAATTCAAGTGTCCCACGTGCAACAGAAGGAAACACTGCCCAGGCCTGCTACATCCTCACAATTCTTCTCATGCCTGAGTTCACTCTTGTAGCCTCTATATCAGTGTATCTTGTCAAAGGCCTCCGTCGTTTGCAATGCCTCTCTTCTTTACCAAGGAAACTCTTCCCTCAGACAGGTCTCTCCTGATAAAATGTCCAAATATGAGAGACCAGTCATTCTTGCCTATAAGGAGTATTCTGGTTGCAAGTCTTCCAAGATAGATTTAGTTGTTATTTTGGCAGTCTGTGCTATGTTCAGTAATTTTCATGAGCACCATAATTCAATATTCATCACTAGCACTGTGGCAGTCACCTAATCCGATGTCAATTTGAGGATTAATAGTGTAGGGGTAAAGCCTAGCCTGTCAATCTGGACTATATACCTGATTTATGACAGTGGACTAGACTGGGTGCAGATGTTTTCTCAATGTACAGTTGCTCTTGTATATAAACCTCTTTCTTATACACATATATATGTTTATGAATTTGTTTCTGTAATCTAGTCGGACCAACACAAGCACCACAATGTTTTTATTGGTCAATTTTTATAGAAGGAGATTCTCTGTTCTTTCTTCTTCTATTGTTTTAATCTGAAAGCCCCCAAAGCCAGTCCACTATGAATGACCCTACTGGTATTTGAAACATCTGCTTCATAGTTTCCACTGTCCAAGCATGTACAAGCTACTCTCTTATGACAAACTGGCAGATAGATAGTGAGAAATAACCAAAAGAAGCAGAAAAAATTCTAAAAGTCATGAAAAAATATAAAATGTATGCTGAAAATGTTCTTCCCTTGTTATTACTAGTAATATATACTTGGTTAAACATATCAGTGGAAGATTGCTTTTTTTTGGGGGGGGAGGGGGCATCACTGCCTCTGGTGGTCGTGGGCACTACCCAGTGTCGCTCCTGAGAGCTGCCGCTGAATTTGAACCACCAAGCCCACGGAAGATTATTTTAACAAGAGGATAAGTTTCTTAGAAAATGCTTTATTTAAATGATTTCAAGGGAAATTACATTTTAGTTTTTTAAAAAAAAAAACCAATATTTTTTTTACTGTAGAATTTCAAAATGATGTGTACAGGCTTGCAGTTTTTTTTATCGTCTCATAAGTGAGTTCCCCTATAAAGGAAAATATTTATATATTGTTTTATCCCTATAATTGATTTTATATACTAGTTTATTGAATTAAACTGAGCTATAAAAATGAACAACACACTACTTTCTTATATTAGCTATTCTAAAACCCCAATGGAGATTTATTAGGACAATTCAACTCCATTTTAGTGAAAGCAAATAGCAAGTTGTCTAATATCCTTTTAGTCCACACTAAGAGGATCATCTTAAATGTCTGAGAAAATAGCAGTGATGTTTCCAAATATTCTGTGTTGACTGAGTGGATATACTATGACAATGCTATCAATTGCTACCTTGGTCATACACACTTCAAAAGTCATTTTTTTGGACCTGTGATCAAAATTCTATTTAACTCGTATAACAAAATGTCTTATGCCTGAGAAAGCAGAGGACTATGGACCAATTTTGTGATGGGGGCAGGGGAGACTCAAATGGAAAGTAAATCATCAAAAAAAAATGTAGAAATCGGTTCAGTATTCATTCTTCAGCACTGATTAGATTTTCTGTAGATAACTGGAAGTTTGCCATATTTTCCTTAGTATATGCACAAACAATGGCACTAGTAATTGGCCACTTCCACACATCCTACGATGATGAACCCAAGAAATGTGCTTATTTCTAGTTTCTAAATACCAATCATTCTTACTGCCATCGGATGGACTCTAAATCATAGGAATCTTCAAGGACAAGGTAGAACTCCCTCTGGCTTTTAGAGGCTGTAATTTAAAAAAATCATTTCATTGAGGCCTCATGCAACTCTTATCACAATTCAAATATACATCCATTGTACGTCAAGCACATCTGCACATCTTTGGCCCTCATCATTCTCAAAACATTTGCTTTTTACATACACCCTTGGTATTAGTTCCTCACTCCCCCCCCCACTTCCCCTCCTCCATGAGGCCTTGATAATATATAAATTATTATTATTTTGTCTTATCGTGCACTTTCCATTGTCTCCCTTTACACTTTTCCTTGTTGCCTATACACAAGGGAGGGGGTTATATGTAGATCCTTATAATCAGTTCCCCCTTTTACCCCACCTTCTCTCCACCCTCCCGGTATTGTCACTGTCACCACTGGTTCTGAAGGGATCATCTGTCCTGAATTCCCTATATTTCCGCTTTCTATCTGTACCAGTGTACATCCTCTAGTCTAACCAGATTTGTAACATAGAATTGGGATCATGATAGTTGTGGGGTGGAAGCATTGAAGAACCAGAGGAAAGTTGTATGTTTCCCTATTGCTATACTGCACTCTGAGTGGCTTGTCTCCTCCCTTCTGTAAGAGGATGTCCCATTACTTACAGATGGGTTGAGGCTCCTCAATCTGCACTCCCCCTTATTTACAATCGTATAATTTTTAGTTTTTTGATGCCTAATATCTGATCCCTTCGACACCTCATGGTCACACAGGCTGGTGTACGTCAGAAGTTGTAAATCTTCATCACATTGGAAAGTCTCATCTTGCTACTGAGCTGGTGATTTCTAATAACTAATCTTGCAGGTAGCAACTCAACATGCAACCCCACAATAGTCTGCGGCCATACCACCCTGAATGTGCCCGGTCTCGTGTGATCTCAGAAGGTAGGCAGGTTGGGCCTGGTTAGTACTTGGATGGGAAACCACCACCACAACAAGGCCAAAAGATAAATGCGAAAAGAGATGTTGCATTCCAATATAAACATGAGATGATATGTTCTTCTCAAATCATATTTTGAATATTTCATTGTCCTTGAGAAGAATTCATTGCCAGGCATAAGTACTAAATATTAGCTCCTGAGGCACAGAACAAGTCACTTTTTAAAAATTTCCACCCTCTCTCTCCCCATGGTTATGATATTTAGCCATGTGGACCAGATACTCAAAGTAACAAAAGAAGTGTTAATCGATGTGATTCATTTGAAATCTCCACTACTACCAAGCTCCCCACCGAATAGTGTCCACAAAAGTGAGATTTTCCTAAGCTCACACTTTATATGCCATGTTAGTCCAGGTTGACTAGAGAAACAAATCCAGAGATGCATATATATATGTGTAAATATACACACACACATATATATACATGTATATATGAGAACTTTATACCATGAAGTAATTATGCATCAAGAAAACTTCCCAGCCCAGCCCACAATCATGCAGCACATGCACAGATGCCAAATGCAGTGAGATCACAGACTGGTGGGTGGAAAGTCCTGTGGATCCAATGGCGGTGGATGCCATCTCCTGGGTTCTGTCTGCATCAGCTTGGCTTCATGTGGCTTGCCAACGGGAATGTCAAGCAGCGAGAGAAAGTATGGTCCTCCCCCAGGGAGAAAAAAGAGGAAGTCCCCACAATCCTCATGAGAAGGTATCATTGCCTGTGTATGACCTGAAGGACAGACTAGACTCAGCCCTTCACCCACAACATTCTCAAATTGACCTGTGATATTGTAATTACCATATGTCTATTTTATAATTAATATTTCTGATTCTACAAACATTTTTTGTTATATTGAACCCTTGCCAAAATATAAAGAAAACAAATATTCAAGGGTAAGTGTAAATGTATTGCTACAAAATTATAGAAATTTTTATTAAACAAAAATATTAAAATGTGAAGTTCTTTTTTCTTCACATAGCCTCCATCTAGGCCTAAGCATTTCTTAAGACAGAGCTTCCCTTTCTCTAAGCCTTCTCCAAAAAAATCTGTGCTCTTATTTCAAACCACATCAAAATGGCAGTTGGAGAATCTTCAAGAGCCTTAATGCATATTCCTTTGAAACCCTCTCTTGATTTTGGGGAACAAGATACGGGTTTAAAGGTTGGTGGGATAAGATTTTTTAACAAATTTCTCACAGGATTTCTTTGCTACCTTCCAAGAAGGAACTGGTATTGCTATGATGGAATAAAAAAAAACCGACCACAATTTCCTCAGATCAAGTTTGCTGATTTTTTTTTTGCTAATGCAGTTTTCAAAATGCTTAAAACTTTTTTTTAAATAATAAGCCCTCATCATATTTCTGTTTGTTGTGAGGAAGGTTTATAGAGATTTTTCATGGAAAACCTCCAAACCAATAGCTATAACCTTCTGGGATGTCTCTTCTGCCTTGAGTTTAACTGACTCAGTAGAACTCCTCAAAAGTCACTGTTTTGATATAACTTTTCTTTTCTTTATTCTAAAGACACTCTAAGCAGACTAAGATGAATCTGTTACTGAGAGAACTTATCTGCAACTATCCACAGGTTGTAAAGACATATTTAAATACATTCTGTGTGTGATATACTGATGCATGATGAATGGAGTGCTAATGTTTATGCTTTTTTACTTACCCTGATGAAAAATACAATTTATTATTACCTAAAAGAGCATCAAGATATGTAACCACACATTAATGCATAGCATGTTAGAAATAGATAGAGATGCAGGATGTTTTAGGTATTAATGTGAGAGTACCTAATGTATCTGGATTTTGGGAATAAAAGTATAAGGAAACGGTTCATAAAAAATGCAACACATGAATTATTTTATTTCAGTCAATATGATATATGTTCTACACATATTAAGGAAAAGACTGCTTAAAAGTATAGTATTCAAAATAAGTAGCTTGGAAAACTCTTAGTAAGCTGGAAAATGCTGAATGTCCTAATAATTTAATGCATATCCTGCTTGGGAGTGTGGGTTTAAATTGGGGTGACGGAATTGAAAACAAGAATTAATAATCTTTAAACAGGAGACGTTTTTAACCACCTTTGTGTTTTAGGAAACCACCTATTATCCAGATTGATACCAAAGGCACCAAACAATAGTACACAAATATATATATATATATATATATATATACACACACACATATACACATACACACATATGTAAAATCTTTGTTTGCCAGCACTTGAAGAGGAGCTCTGGTGGCATAATGGGTTAAAATCAGGCCACTAACCACAAGGTCAGCTATACAAAAACACCAACCACACTCTAGGAGACAGATGGGGTTTTCTACTCATGTAAAGAATTCGCCTCAGAAACACACAGGGACAGTTCTACACTGTGAGTTGGAATTGACTCAGTGGCAGTGAGTCTTTCTAAAGAGCAGACTATAGTGCTAATTTTTTGAATTTTAGCCAATGTAGAATTCAAGCATTTTCTTTTGGTTGTTGCTATTTTGATTTTGGTTTTTTTTTGGTTATTGTCTTATTGGTTTTCTCTTTCTTCGTTATTTGGTTTGACTTTGCCTGCACTTATTAATGTCTCTACATGTCTGTCTAGATAAGATAGGCTTGATAGATAATTCAGAGACAAAAACAATGAAACTTATGGTTCCAGGGGGATATAGGAGAAGGGGATGGGGTAGAGAGGAATGGGAAGGGGACAACTAACCCAGGCACTAGGAAATAACAAATGAAATAAAATCTATAGAGAGAAGGGCATAGGTTGCCTAGTGGGGCTCAATCAAGGGCAATGCAACAGGGAGGAATTACTAAATCCAAATGAAAGTTGAACATGATGGTCGAACAAGAGGAAAAACGAAAGAAAATGCAGGAAAGAACCAGAAGGCAAAGGACATTTGTAGAGGCCTAAATACATATACGTATACATATATATATATGAACAGAACTGTGTACTTACATTTATATGTCAAGAATTAAGGTTGTAGATGGATTTTGGACCTCGATTCAAGTACTCCCTCAACATAAGAATACTTTGTTCTAATAATGCAGCATTCTGTGATGCTTATATTTCCAACACAGTCACTGCAAACAATATGGGTGCATAAGCAAATATGGTGCAGAAAGTTGATGGTGCCTGGTAATCTGGGTTCTGAAAAACTTGAAGATCAACAAGCAGCCATCTAGCTGGGAAGCAGCAAAGGAAGAAGAACACCAGCCTGTGTGATCATGAGATGTCAATAGGATAAGATATCAGACATTTAAGACTGAGAACAAAATCCTAACAATGTGAATGGGGGATGGGGTAGAATGAGAAGGGGATTCCCAAAGTCCATCCATAGACACAGTACTGAAAGAAGATATTTTGCTGGTGACAAAGCACAAGCAGTGCTATATTTAAGAGGATATATCTGGTTCAGTTGACTGGAATATGAACTTTGGTTAAGAACCAGTCCTGCTTTTTCTAATTTAGCATCAATCTTTGCAAAAGGACTAAAATTTTAAACATTGCAGCCAAGCTACAAACTACTTCGTGCCTCTTTAAATAAAACATAATTTGATGTTTGTGTTAGTCCAGGTAGACTAGAAAAACCAATTCATAGACACTCATGTGTTTTATATATAAGAGCAGTTGAATATTGAGAAACCATCCCAACCCAGTACAGCTCAAGCCCATAACTTTGATATGTGTCTGATACCAATCTATAAAATCCTCTTCAGACTCCTGAAACACATGCAATGATGCCGAATACAGGAAAATTACAGGTCAGTAGATGCAAAGTCTTGTGGATCCAGTGGTGATAGAAGCATATCAGCACTGGCAGGGGTCTCCATGTGGCTCCTCCAGTTCCCAGGGCACTGTGTCAAGCATGGTGGCATATGTCTAGTCAATAGAATATCTCTCAGGGAGTGAGTAGAGAGATAGTGTGTGTCTCTCACCTCCAGGGAGGAAAATGCAGGAATTCTCAGAATCCTCAGTGGAAGGCCATGCCCACACAGAGGCCTCACTGGCTATGACCCAATTGATAAAATAGACATCGCCCTTTACTCTTAATCTTCCCAATTCCCAAATTGATGCCAGATTATGTAACTACCACAGGTTAATAAATAGCAACTGATATAGTTCTTAAAGAGATTATATTTCCCATCCTTCCATCTCCACAAATTCTATTAATCCCAGATAGTAATTTATGCATTTAACAATGAAAGAGCCAGCCATTTTTATTCTTCCAGTTTGACTTTAATTTTTTCTTTTACATACTTTATACCTATACCGATATTATTGGTCATAATAATCATTATAATAAGAATCAAGCACTCATTTTATGCAAACACTGTGCAAGCCCTCTGTAATATCTTATTTAACCTCACAGCTATAAATGTCTCATTTTACTGAAAAGGACACTAACTTATAAGTAAATACATTTTCTGAAATCACACAGTAGGAATTAAAACCAAAACTCACTACCATGGAATTGATTTCAATTTACACGGTCTGCATAGGGTTTCTGAGGCTCTAAATGTTCATGAAAGCAGATAGTCTCATTTTTCCCCTATAGATTAGCAGTTCAACCTTTATGCAACAGCACCAAGTAGCATGCTTCTTAAAGCATGGAATAGAAGC
This sequence comes from Nesogale talazaci, assembly GCA_004026705.1. Taxonomy (NCBI): domain Eukaryota; kingdom Metazoa; phylum Chordata; class Mammalia; order Afrosoricida; family Tenrecidae; genus Nesogale; species Nesogale talazaci. Next base: position 10,983 of record PVJH01045622.1, read on the forward strand.
ATTATTTTTTCAACCCAGAATATCCAATTCTGAACTCTGAGCTCTGATGATATGTTACAACTACTAGACCATGTCACCTCTACTTCTTAAAGTATGTTGTTCTATTAAATTCTTAATATGAGGTTTTTACTAATTCTTTATATCACTTGGTGAGGGGGAGGGGTGGTCATGATGGTAATACAGAATACATCTTTAGCTTCTTCAGTAGCAAAAAAAATCAAATCAAGTGAATGCAGTTGCTACCCACATGATGATGTGTTAGATCATTCTTTTTAACTTTTTAATTGCTTTCCTGAAATTATGAAAATGTTAGTGATAAAATTGACAGGTGGAAAATGACATTTTTCTTATGGTTGTAATAGGTATCATAGCATAGTTTTTTTCATTAACACTTCTGAATAAGCAATTCTACCATATTCACAGGTGGTTTTCACCTGTCTTGTGAATATTTTTGCTCAGAAAATGCCTCATCTAAAGGTGTATATGATATGACTGAATCAAACTTGGAAAGGAAAAATGAATTGATATATACATTTTTGATTTTCTTATTTTTCAGTTTAAACCAATTCTAGTCTCTGTTTTGACTGGACTAAAAAATAGTAGCATATTAATCCTTCAAAGAATTGTAAACTTATGGACTCTGTTAGGAAAATGTGTATCAGTTTAATCCTTTTGAAATACTGACATTGAGATCATCTCTTTCATTCTATCTACAGAAGAAAAAAATTAAAATTTGGTGTTCTATCTAGGTATTATGCATACAATGCAATAATGATTATATTAAAGGCTATGTGTGCTTTTGTTTAATTTTTGTTTGGTTGTTTTATTTTTATTTTTTTTAATTTTTTTGGGGGGTGCATCACTGCCCTCTGGTGGTGGTAGTAGGAGACCCAGCCTTGCTCCTGGAGAGCTGCTGCTGGATTTGAACCTCCAACCCAGTGGACCGTAGCCCCGCACACAACCACTATGCCACCGGGGCTCAGCCCGGTTGTTTTCATTTTGTTTTTGTTTAGTCTTCAAGAAGCAACTGGGGGGCTGAGCCCCGGTGGTGTGGTGGTTGTGCACAGGACTGCGGCCCTCTGGGACAGAGGTTCAATTCCAGCAGTGAGGCTGGGCCCCCTACTGTCCCGCCCCCACCCCCACTCCCCCCAAAAAGAAGCAACTGGCTTGGTTTTGAGTTGTTTTTTTTTTTGGGGGGGGGGTGAGATCCATCTGACCTTTAATTATTTTACTAAGGTCTTACAGTATGAGTGTGGAGTAAGAGATAGGGCAAGGGGAGAATGTTTCTTTCAAGTTCCTTTC
>PVJH01045623.1:0-12278 GCA_004026705.1 Nesogale talazaci
TTTGTGGTGGCAGAACCCTAAGAAACTAAGATTTGGGAAGAACTATAAGAAGCCTTGGATGGTATCATCAAGAGGTGTTAGTTATTCAGGTCTCCAGGGGTCCACAGCACAAGTAGGCTTCTGCAAGCATCAACCTGTAATGTTGGAGTTTCTGCCTCCTACTTGGACAGAGGAGAAACAAACAAAAAACCCACCTCACAGTGGGCAAAAAATCTCCATGGAAGTGTGACATTTTGTTAGCATGTCTCCACGTGAACAGTTTATCCAAAGCAGGACCCTTGTCAACAGCTGGGGATATGGATGATTCAGGGGCCTGAAGGACAATGTAGACCAAGAGCTAGGCAGGGTGACAGGGCTGTAGAAGGGATTCCGAGGGAATCAGTTCCCAGTCAAGGCCAACCGAGTGCACCATTCAGAGCGAGGCCAGGGAAGGCCGTAGCTCTGGAATGTTGGTGGAAGGGGGGCTGCGTCAGTGAACAGACCCTTGCTGCCAACCTGACTGGCTGTGTGGTCATCCCAGGCCAAGCTCAAGACTTCGTGAGGGAGGAGGTGTTGTGAGCTTCTCTTCGTACAGGAAAAAGGGCTGAGCTTCCTTCTGGAAGCCTGCTGGGCCGCCTTGCCACTCCTGCACCATCCTGTTTTGTGGGTGCCTCTCCTTGCTCGGCCCACCCTCTCCTAAATCAGTTAGGGTGGGCTTGACCCCAAGGCCTGGTGACCGCAAGAGCACCAGAGGAGACCTGTACTTGGCAGGCTTGTCATGGCTCGTGTTCTGGACGTAAATCACAGAATTGTCTTCTGAGGGGGCTCTGGGCAGACCCAGATCGCCAATCTTCCATCAAGCAGCGGAGCCTATAAACCCTTCACAGGACTGACTGCCTGTCTTCTCCCACTGTCACTGTTGAAATGGGACAATAACCCTTCAGCATGGTGGCACTGGGCGGGGCACATGCAGTGAATGAAGGCAGGTGGAGCCAGATGCTTTGAGCTCCGTGGCAGCACAAGTGTCGGGGTGTGCGAGGCTCTCAGACTCTGTCCCGCGCCACACTTACTCTACCCCAGATCAGGACTTCTTTCCCTCTGTGTGCCACACCAGGGAGAAACAGCTGCCCCCCGCCCTCCTAGGGGAATGGCCGGCGTTCCCTCAGGAAATGGAGAACACACAGTACCCTCTACCTTCTCAGTTCGCCTGCCCTGCCACCCCACCCCACCACTGCCATCACCTCGCCCCAAACAAAAGCATTCAAATCCTTCTTCTCTCTGCCCCCTTCCCTCCCCCCCACCCCACCATCGGTGGAATAACTTGATCTGGTTGTCATGGAAACCAACCACTGACTTCAGAGTGCCTGTTTATTAAAGATGAAAGTAATGTATGCCTGGCTGATCTGAGCAGCTGTCAGAGCAGGATTCTGCTATTAGGAAAGGAAGTCACTAATTTGGGAAGCCTGAGCATGTATTTAGAAGTGCGGCAGGCCCCTCCCCCACCCCCTTGAACTTTGGGGTGGGGTTCGCCAGTGTGGTAAGGTCAACTCCCGGCAAGCCGCTCAGTAATTTTGCTGTTGTTGTTCTTGTTGATTTTCTGGTGAGGATGGTAATTGTACTTCCTCTTACCCTGATTTCCCACGGAAACCATAGAGCTTTTCTGACGTGTGATAGGTCCATTAGGCCCTGTCCGCAGAACCAGGACACCAGATCCCTCTTATGACATCGTTTCCTTTGGAAATTGCATCCTGAATTCCAAAGCCACCTACTTAGACAGAGGTTGTGTGTTTATTCCGTCAACAGACCCCAGCAGGTGTGCCAGGGGAGAGAGGTGGTGTTGAGCAGCCTGGGGGAGAGGACTCGCTGTCTCTTGTGTGTGTTTAGACAGCGGGGAGGGAAGCCATCCCCTGTCCAGGGAGGCTGGGCGTGAGGAACGAGGTGAGGAGCTGGTCCGTCTCTCAGCCACGGAGTTGCCGTGTGATCTTCAGAGCTGGAGTCTGTCTCCTTTTGTTCTTTTTGATCTCTTCAAGGAATCCGAACTGGAGAACATGTGAATTCTGCCAGAGCACCTTGACTTTGACTCCCCTTGTCATTTCCAAAACGTTGCTAAGAGTCAATCAGGTTCTTCAGTGCTGGGCTGTACAGTTAGAGAGACCCAGCCCCTGCCCCGTGGTACAGCAAAGTCAACACATGAGCAAACCTGGGAGGCCACCCTAGGTGCAGGGAGGCTTCTGCTGGCAGCCGGCCTTCCGTGGTGCCCGCACAGAAGCCAGAGTGAGGTTTGCAGACCCATGTCGTTACAGCCTAGCCCCTTATGTTCTCTGTTCCTTTCCCTGAAAATGAAGTCATGAGTAAACAGAGCCTTTCCAACTCTAAGCAGTCTTTTGTTCTGGATGGAGGCAGTGGGTGCAGGCTTCCACACACAGAAAAGGCTCCTGGCCTTGAACGGCTGAGCAAGCTTGGGTCATCAAGTACAACTTTGGCCTCCTGCCAAAGGGTGGCCTACTTCCAGCCAGCCTCTCCGCAGCCTCTCCATGCCTTTCAGAGAAGATCTGCCAAGGGACTCCGGCCTTATTTCCCCTGAGTTGCTGTTTGGGAATAAAATGCAGTATGCCCCTCAGGGAGCAGGTAGTGGTTTCTTCAATGCCATTACGATGTGGTGCTTTGGTCTGGACTTACAGAAAGGAAGCTTGGGGCTGGTCAGCAGCAGAACTGACTTAATTGCTTGGACACTTTTATTTACCCCCTCTCCATAAGTAGAACTGCTTTCTCCGGTACCCCAACACTGTCTCCCTTCCCTGAGTTCATCTGGAACCAATCCCTACCCCCAGAACACACTCACATATCGTATGTGTGGCTGCAGGATTTTTGAATCCCATTCATGGCATGCCAAGATCAGAAGGTGCAATAGTGAAGACTGTGTGAAGTTGGTGGGACCAGGATTTTCTGGTTTGGCAGGTAAGATGCAGTCATCCCGGTGATGAGATTTAATAGAATGCAAGCATTTGCATATGACATCTCCTATGAGCAGTCGATCAATCGAAAGGGAGTTTCCTCCGCGCTGTGGCCTGCTTCCAATATACGTGGGCCGCTTGCTTGGGCGAAGCTTGCTTGCTTCTTTTGTGAGGTGCGGAACCAGCACCTGGCTCATCATCTGATGGCCAATTCCTTGGGCTCGAGCCAGTGGTCCACTGTGTGAACTACTAATCTTAGTTATATCAGCTCCTGCAGCTGGATGAACCAGGAGATGCCTCCAGCCTTGCAGCTGACCCCCAGATTTAGAAGTTATGAGCCTTCACCATTGTGGGAGCTAGTTCCTTGAGCTAAGCCTTTCTGTATGTAGACACATGTAGGCTTCCCTGGTGTGTTTCACTAGAAAACCTATCCTGAAACAGATGCTGTATTAACGCTTTTTTCCCTCTCCATGTCTGTTTCTTTTGAATTTTATGATGACTGTAAAAACAAGCAGGAGAAAAGATATAATTCTATTGACCTATCCAGTTCGTCATTTAATAATTACTTTTGTGGTTATTTTCTATAGGCTAGTCACTCTTATAAGTTTCCACTTGCCCTCAAACAGCATGCTTTTTCTGTCTCTTAAAATCAGTTTAATTGAGGTATAGCTTAGATACAATAAAAGGTGTTTAGTTAAGGGCACATTTCCATGAGTCTGACCATCACTATAGTCAAAACGTGGAACATTTCCATCACACACCCGAAGCATTCTGGGACAGCTTTATAGTTAACCACCCCCACTTTGCCCTGAGCCCCAGGCAACCTCTGATGTGCTGTCATTACCGTTCTGTCTTGTCTAGACTGCCACAGAAGGAGCACACATCTTAGTAGAAAATGCAGCTAAATGAATAGATAGGCGTTCGTACTCCCAAGTGAGGCTGTGCTATTGAAGCAAATAAATGATGCTGAAAGGAGACGTGTAAACCGAGAGCTGCCAGACTAGCAGCAGGTGGGGGAGCAGGCGAGGAGGAGTGGGCGTCAGAGGGGTGTTCCAAGTTGTGAGAACGGCGTTAGCAGGCCAAGAGGACAGAGAAGCCAGGGCAGGTTCTTCTGAGCGCTGAACACATTCAATAGGGGAGGATGAAACCAGGAGGGGTAGGAGTGCCAAGTCAAAGGTGAAACAGTTAAGCCAGTTCAAACAAAGGTCTTTATGGCACTAATTGCCAGACAATGGGGAGCCATGGAAGGACTGGAAGCAGGAAATGGACAGGCTTGATGGGCATTTTCACAAGATCACTCTCCCACAATTCACAATTCCGGAAGCGGATGAAGGACATGACCGAAGGCCGGACCTCAAATAGGGTGCAATGATCCTACGAGAGGGGTTGGAAGCCTGGACTAGGGAAGTAACAGAGAGTGGGAACAAAGGGAAGTCGAGAAACAGTTGTTTAGGAGACAGACGTAACAGAGTTTCATAATTGATTGGAAGGTGTTATAGATTGAATTGTGAGCCCCTCAAAACATGCCTTGGACCTAATCTCTATATCTGTGACTGTTAACCTATTTGTCAATAGGGTGCTCTTTTCTCTGTTTATGAGGCCAGAGTCATGGAGAGCAGTGGTTCTCAACCTGTGGGCTGCGACCCCTTTGAGGGTCAAACAACCCTTTCACAGGGATTTCCCAGTGCATAACAGTAGCAAAATGACAGTTATGAAGTCGCCACAAAAATAACTTTATGTTTGGGGGTTCATCACCACATGAGGAATTATATTAAAGGGTCGTGGGGTTAGGAAGATTGAGAACCACTGGTGTAGAGCATGTCCTAAACCCAATCACTTGTGAGTGCCATGACAAGCCATGCAGACACAGAAACAAACCAGCTCAAGTGGAAGAAAGCTATTGCCAAGAACTGGAGAAGCAAGCGAAGGCCGTTCCTGCAGAGGTAGTCAGTGAAAAAAGAAAGACTCCCCCTATTGCGAGCACCCCAAATTCAGACTTCCAGCCTCTTTCTTTTGTTTGTTTGTTTTGGGGGGGAGCATCACTGCCCTCTGGTGGTGGGAGTAGGAGGCCCAGCCTTTGCTTCTGTGGAGCTGGAATTGAACCTCCATCCCAGTGGGCCGCAGTCCCGTGCACAACCACTACGCCACCGGGGCTCAGCCCAGACTTCCAGCCTCTTTAACTGAGAAACTAAATAACTGTTTGTTGAAATCACCTCCTCGAGACTTTTCTGTTAGAGTAGAACTACAAAAGACAGACAAACTAAGACAGAAGGTAAGGGAGAAAGGGGTAGGGTTCCAGGAAGTTTCCTTGGCTTGTAGGTTGGACAACCAGCCCTGCGGTGGTGGCATTCACTGACAGCACCCTTGTTGGAGCAGGGTGAGGAGAGGCAAAAACAGGTTTTCTTTCCGACACGTTGCGTTTGGCGGCCTTTAAGAAACCATTGTCCAGTAGGAAGTTTGATGTCGAGGCAATACTCAGGAATGAAAACTTGGTTGAGCTTTGCGACTTCTTTCATCTTTGCAAACAAGCTTCTGAATTCTTTCATACAGTAGCTCTACAGAGGCAAAAATATTTATCCTGTCAAGCAGGATGATTTTTTCCCCTCTCTGATGAGCAAATCCTTATTTCTCAGGAAGTTAGAGCTTGAGAGACTCCTGTTTCCACATGACAAGCCTTTGAAAAAGTGGAAAAGTATTGCCAGCTTACATCATTCTCTCACTTTCACTTCCCCCCAACAGCCGTCTTTCTACAGGCTATTGATCTCGTAGAACGCCAACTTCTAGACCGGGAGAGAGACGTGGAGGAGTGAGCACACAGAGGCCAAGCACGTCTGAGCTTCTCACTTGCCGACTTGTCCAGGGGCCTGGGTGGTATACACGTAAGGAAGCTGATCGCTGTGATTGGTTGCTTCCTTTGGAAGGAAACACCTAGAAATGTTTCAGTGGGACGGGATCTCCTGGTGATCGGCGGGATGGACAGAAGGAGACCTTTCTCTTCTTTCCCCACCATTTTTTCCCTCTCAAGCAGAAAAAGACTGAGGGGAAATTAACCCTAGTCCTGCTGGTCTTTGTGAAAGGGAGTTTGGAGAAACTGAATCCATTAGGAAGGTAGACTGGTTGTCCTTTTGGTGTGGAGTCAAGAGGGCATCATTTGGGGATGGGACAGACATAGGCAGAAAGGAGGTCGTATTCTCTCTCTTGCCGGCAACAGGGAGGTCACCATCTTTTAGGGTAAAGTGACCAGATTTTAACATTGGTAAAGGGGGCACCATTGACCAGGGCGGGGGGTGGGGGGAGTGGGGGATGGACGTAGAGAGGGCATAGTTCCTTCCCATTCTCCCATCTTTCCCTAGCTTGTCATGCATTCTTTCCCCAAATCGGGACTTTTTAAAAACGCCGGGGGACAGGGGGAAAAATGTTTAAAATCGGGACATCTGCTCACTTTATTTTAGGGAAATCATAGAAATTCCAAGTAGAAGTAAACAAATAGCCAATTCTGTAAACCATTTCATGCATTTCCGATTCCACCATCTGAAATGTAAGACTCTTCTTCAGAAGCGCCTCTCACTCTTTTCTGCAGTGACCCTCTCAGAGCCAGTAGAAGCATCCCTGTGAGTTTCTGGGCTGTACAACGTTGCAGGCACAGAGAATCTTATCTATCTCCTGTACAGCAGCTGGTGGGATTCGCTCCCCTCCCGTGTGGGCAGATCAACAAGTAACCCACTGAACCTCAGGAGTCCTCCGTGCACCGGCTCTGACCCAAAGGCAGAAGTTTGGGTTTTTGTTGACTAGAGGTTTCGTGTGAGGGGTCGGCAGACTTACAGAATCCACTGGAAGGCTCCTTGTGGGTCCTTGTCCTTCCCCCATGGGGAAGGGAATCACAGCGCCTCGCCTCCCAAAGCACACAGACATCCACTGCCCTTGTCTCCACAAGAATTCGGACAGTGTGATCTCATCAGGCATACCCCGCTAGCCAGTTGACCCACGTCTCCCCTGGAACCACTGTCTGGTGACATGTGTTTAAAAACTGCCTCTCGGTCACGCGCCACGAGTCGAGAGGACACTCAGTGACCCGTGTCAAGTCCAGGAGGCCGCAGCAGCCTTCTTGCCTGGTTCAGGACGCCGGCAGAGTGTACACTGCACTCTTTCCCACTTTTCTCCTTCAGGTTGACACGCGGAGCCAGGCCTTTTGTTGACTAGCTGGCTGCGGCTATTTTGAAATATTTTGCCTTCTATGATAACTTAGGTCACATCCTTCTTGCCTCCCTTTGCTGCATATCCCCAAGGGGTTATGCCCAGGGAAACGCGACACCTAGGTTTCTCATCGTTTGCTCACCAGTCTGCTCACTCATCAAAAGTGAGTGTCATTTGATACTTCAGAAGATTATTTTCCCCCTGAGGTGATGTGTCCAGGGCAGGGGAGCTGGCCCCCAGGGTCAGGTGACACTGCGAGCTTTTTGTTCCTATTTCTACAACGAACGCAACACATGCCCTTGTATGAGTCCCAGAGCCACGTTGTGCTCCAGCCTGGTCTCTTGGGATGAAATCTGCCAATTGCATCATGTGGATTTGAATCTCAGTGTCCTTTGGGTTAAAAATAGGAGGTGGGAGGGAGAAGAAAGTAGGCTGTCATGTGGCCCCAAATGGAAGGCCATGGGACCTTCAACACGTCCTTGTTATTCTTGCTACATGCTCTATTACCATATACACTCACATGTAAGCCGAGCTTTCCAGCACATTTTTAAATGCATTTGTTGGTGGTAAAATTAGGTGCCTCCCTCAGCTGATATTCGGGTCAGCTTATACTTGAGTATATGCGGTAATGGGCTAGAGACCTTCAGTGGCCTATGGGATCAATTCTGACAGCTGAGTGTTTCCAGAAAGCAGAAAGAACTGTGTCCACATTCCCCTTCTGCATAATTTGTGTGCTTCATATCATCAGACCTCGGAATGTCCTCCCCCACCCCCATGGTCTTCACCACTTGTCATGATGGATGGGCTGCTTGATCATCTGGCTTTCTGAACTGGAAGCTTCCCGGGCCTAGGAGGGACGATGTGAAACCTATGCATCCCCATTGTCCTTCCCCATTGCCTTGCACCAGGCCTGGCAACTAGACATCATGCAAGAAATATTTGCCAAATGAAAGGATCAAAGGATCCTACCTAGTCTCAAAAGAATACCCCATTTCTGCATCTCTGGCTTGCCTCTTCATGATTAAGATAGGATGGGATCTGATTAACCCCATCTTTCCATAACCTCACTTTCATGTTATAATGAAAGCAGGTCTCAAATGTATTTGTAAAAAGACCCCCAAAAGTTCATTCAACTGATGTTCGAAGCTCAATCAAATCCCAATTCTTTGATCTTCTTGCGGCTGTGTCTGTATTTCACATTTAAAAACTTAAGAGTGAAAAGACAATATGCTAAAGAATAGACTTTGGTTCAAGTTAGACAACCAGAATTGTCCGAAATCATAGCTGCACACGGGAGAAGTTCAGAATGACACCTCTGATGCTATTCTGAACGATCAAGAATGAAGAGCTTGCCATGTAGCTTTATACCTAGCTGGCTTAGAGTGGAGTGAGTTCCTAATATTTTAACCAAATCACTTTAACTTGAGCACCATTGACTTCAACAGCAAGAGCCCATTTCCAACATCCTTTATGCTAACTGATAGATCATTCATTTCACCAATGAGAAGCCATTCTTATCATTCACTTTGCTAATTAGCTAAGCTTCTGCTGTTAACTCTAGATAAACCCAGCTAAAGAATTTGGGGCTGCTACCTGGGCAATTTCTTGGTGAACTAATGGAAGCAAGAGAGGCAGATCATACTTTTAAAGAGCAATTAAAAAGACCCACGAGGCCTTGCCAATCGAAAACGAAGCCTGGGATGGCTTTGCCCCGCAGAGCTTGCATGGTGTCACCGATCCTTCGGGGAGAGTTGGCTTGTTAGCAGGCTTCCCCCGGCAGAGCTCAGCCTGCACGTGTAAGTAGGAGTGATATACCATCCCCATATCCTTTACACACGTGGAAGTGCTGTGCACTGCCAAAAGAACAGACAGGACTATCTTGGAGGAAGCGCAACCCAAATGTCCCTTAGAAGCGAGGAGGAGGATGAGACTTCATCTCACATACTTTGAACAAGTGACGAGGAAAGAGATGGGCATCAAGTTTGGCAAAGCAAAGAGTCAGCTTAAAAGAAGAAGAAGAAGAAGAAGAAGAAGAAGAAGAAGGCCTTTAGGGACTCGTGGTAACCCTGTGCTGAAACACAATTGTGAGGAACCGCTCCGTGGCCCCTTTTCATTGGCTATGGCCATAAGACCTCACTGAGGCTGCCATCTTCCTCCCTTTGCTTCGGATAGACAGTTAAAGCAAGGTCACAGGAGAGCCAGCAAGTGTCACAGTCCAGATTCCCCACTCCTGCCTCTCTGTGTCCCTATTTCCTAGTCGATCAGCAGGACATAAATACCTGGAATGACTGATCAGATCTGGAGCCTCAGACCTGTTGCATGGACTCGACTTACATTTGCTGCTACTTATCTTTTGTGCTTGTGTGACTGAGGTGTATCCCTGGAGTTGGATTAATGTCTACTCTCCATGAACACACACACACACACACACGCCATCCATTGCATAAGAAGAAACCTCTGTCTTCAGGGTCTTTGTAATACTCTAGTCTACTTCCTGGCTGAGATTACTGGTTTGCTCTGACAGCAGAGAATACAGTGGCTGTGTCTAGCTCTTAGGGCTCCTTCCCTCTAGGACTGGATCCTTTTCCCAGCAGGGTATCCTGAGTCAGTGACTTGGAATGAACTCATCACCGGAAACGTTTCCCCCTGGCTGCCTCTGGAGGAACGAGCCTTGCAAACAAGAGGTTCTTCTGGTCACGATCCTGCCTACTTCTGTGTCCTTTTCTTCCCTTCCCCTCTGTGCTGCTACATTTGCCAGTGAATTTGACTCATCGTTATCACAGCACAGGGTTAATTGTATATAATTCCCACTCTGTGATAGATGGTTTACTCGCATTGTTTGCTCTTCCCTTAGCCCTTCCAGGGCCAGAAGCAATGGAGCAGCTTTGAAGTGGTTACACTTTGCCCTGTATGACTGTCCCTGGAACTGATTGGTTCAGGGAAGACATTTGACCAAAATCAATAGGCTGGGCAGCTACTTAGTCCATAACGTAGTCTGAACATGTATAAAAGCCGAGTTAACTATTGTTTCTTTCTGGGAAATACCAATAAAATCAGACTTGGTAGGAGAGTTAGACATGAGAAGCTAGGCATTGGAGCCATAGTGTGGCGTCAACATGACAAAATGCTGAAACTATGAGCCAGGGGAGTGGAGGACAGAGAGTTGTCCGGGCCAAGAGGAAGAATAAGCCAGCTACAGAGAGAGGAGATGGGCAGCTGGGAGATCAGAGCTGAGCAAGGTCCCCCAACTCCCGCCACAGAGGCCTTGATGTCTGCTGAAAGTGAAGTCACTCCCCATCCCAGCTCTGTGACATCTGCTCCTCCTTCCTCCAATTCCTGCTCCTACAATCTAGCTACGACCAGCCCCATTAATGCTCCACACAAATCCCCTCGGAGCTAGCTTCCCTGCGTCTGCGCCTGACAACCAAAAGGAACTCTTAAAGCCTCTCACTTCATTGCGTCCTCCTTGTGTGCCACCCCAGCGTCTGCGTCTTTGTAGCTCTCGGCGTCTAATGTGAGCACAACGCATGACTCAGTAACGGCTTTCCAGAAAATGAATTTTTGAACGCTCATGTGAACAGACGGAGTCCTTGCCCTTCTTGTTTTGTGCTTTCATGTCTCCCAAAGAGTACAGCTATACTTTCTAGCACCCTCCCAGGCCTGTTCTAGTCTGTGTGATTAGAGACACACAGCTAAGTTTTAAACATCAAAATCAGGAGCCCAATCAAGCTCAAGAGGATCACTTGTGTTACTCTTATCATCAATCCAACTTGTCAAACTATTTCACACACACACACACACACACAATTAACCACTTTAGTTCCTGGTTGATCTGGTGGTGTAATGGGTTACAACTTAGACTGCAACATGCAAGGTGAGCAGTTCCAACTCACTGCTCTCTGTAGGAGAAAGATGAGGCTGCCCACCCCTGGGAAGATGTGCAGCCTTCAAAATCCAAAGGCGTGGACTTAGTGGCAAGAAGAGGCTTGTCTGCTTTGGTTTTCTTCTATGGCTATGTTTAGTTCCATGTTTTCAGCAACTGAGTTTGTGGTTCTGAAATGTCTGATCCATCTAAAAAGGAGCACAAATGGGCTTGAGATCATCTTTCTGCCCAGGATGTACTCATCAATTTGATAGTTAGTAGCAGAGACAGAGATTGTAGTGTATTATAAGAGAGCAGGAAGAGGGCACTAAACCATCAAAGAGGAGTGTATTGTTTATATCTCCACAGGGAAAGAGGGACCAAACTTAAACCCGGAGACTGAAGATGTGAATGCAGCATGACAGCATGGAGTGGAGAACCAGTGGAAGGACCTGAGAACACAACCCTAACCCCAACTATAGGGGCAGCCATCTCTCTACCAGAGGAAGTTGCCTTGGAGGCCAGCACTGAAGCTGAAGCTTGGGGAGAGAGATATGCCTGACCAGAGCACATGAGAACAAATGAAAGCAGAGGAAGAGAGAATGATGTGCATCCTGGCCCACCAAGTCTTCAGGACGTTAATCCTACTCAGAACAGCTAATGCACAAAGAGGACTGCACAGCCAGCCCCATTAAAAAATACAGCTACCCTCGCAGACCCAAGGCCTACCAGGGCCAGGACGAAGAAGTGGGGTCAAGATTATACCCTGTTGGACACAACCACACCAATGCAAAGCACTAAGAGTGTGTAACAGGGTGTAGAGTCACAGATGGAGTGACAAGGATATACTTTGGGGCCAGGGTATTGGCACCCCATCCGACTCAACCAGGGGCCACTCTAGGAGGTCAACTACAGACCTCAAACTTTTTACAGGTTTTTATATTGCTATTATTTTTATTATTCTGTTACATGTTGTATAGTACATTGAGGGGGTTTCTTGCTGTTGTTATCATTGCTTTATTTGCTTAAGTTGCTCCATTTTAGGAGACCTTTTTTGTACATATTATTACCTCTACAGGTCTATCTAGACAAAATAGACTGGACAAAGAGATTGGAGGTGAAAATGACAGGACTGATGGTTCCAGGGTAGGGGACATTGAAGAGGGGGAGGAGGGGGCAAGGGGTGATGTCGACCAGCCCAGGAAAAAGGGAATAACAATTGATACAAATGCAGGGACAAGGTGGGTGAGAGAAGGCCAATAGGGATTGATTAAGACTAATGTAACAGA
>PVJH01045624.1:0-12284 GCA_004026705.1 Nesogale talazaci
GTCTTGGAAAAAGTCAGGTCAGAGTGTTCCTTAGAGGCAAGGATGGCAAGACTCCATCTATATTCTTTGAATGTACTGTCAGGAGAGAGCAGACCTGTAGAAAGACATCATGCTCGATAAAGTGGGGGGGGGGGCACCAGGGAAAATAAGGATTTCAATTTACCCAGGCAATTTTTTTAAACACAAGACAACTAAATTATCAGGATTTTTTTTTAACACAACAGAGGGGGAAAACAAATAACAAATGCGAAAAATCCCAAGGCTCAAGGTTTATCCTAGGTTTCTGGAAAAACTAACTTTACCTTTAAAATATCTTCTATTTCTTAAATGAAACACATCGCATAAGAGTTGACTCAAGTTACTTGTGAATATATTGATTCTAGGATTCTTATGTATACAAAAATAGATCAAAGTTTATCATTTCACTAATTCCTCATATTAAAACAATTTAATTCATAAGTAATCTACATATTATGAAATCAAAAGAGCTCCTTGAAAAATAACTATCTAATTTGGTATTATTAATTACATATTTGATATATTTTCATAAATGCTTTTGCTTTAAAAGTCCTTGTCACACCAATCAAAAGAAAAAAAATTTTTTTTGGTGTTTTGGGCATCACTGCCTTCTGGTGGTGGGAGTAGGAGGCCCAGCCTTTGCTCTGTGGAGCTGGAATTGAATCTCCATCCCAGTGGGCCGCAGTCCCATGCACAACCACTACGCCACCGGGGCTCAGCCCTAGAAGTTTTTCTATAGTGTAACCTAAGTTATTTTATTAAAGTAGCTGGAGAAATTTCACTAGCTAAATTTAGTAGCCTATAGTACTTTATTTAATGCAAACACTGGACTTTTTAATAAATGGGTCAAATACAGAGAAGTTGGATGTGGTTGTCACCTAGAAGGGTCAAAGAACACTCGGAATTTTCCCTCTAGAGGGGTCAAAGAACACTGAAGATTTATCTGTTAGTGATTCAAAACTAGACCTACTATATAGTAAAGAATGACATCCTGAGACTAGCCTGAGACTTAGAAGATTTTATTGCTGTTTGCTTGCTCATGGTCAACAGTTGTTTCCAATGGTTATCCTGAGAAACCTGAGTTAATGTAAAACTTTTGTATATGACTCCCTCAAGTGTAAATCTAAAGTAAAAGTTATATATTCTCTGTGAGTTCATATCTCAAACAGGAGACTATAAAGAAAACATGCTTTACTGTCAGTCTCCCTGCTGGTATAAAATTCTATTTTACCCACCTTTCTAGTATATTTCTTCGAAACAGACACCACCTTGGGTGAAGAACACACATTCACTGAGTCTCAGAAGTCAGCTAATAGGCTATAAGGTCACACTGCCTTATGATATTCTGTCTCCCTACAATTAAGAGCGTAGTATTTTTTTAAATAGCACAACACAAAACAAAGTAATTCACATACACAAAAGTAGCTACATAACTTTAATTTGTTCCACTTGGGTAAACCTATTTATTAAGTAGCAAGAACGTACTTCATCCATGACCACTGTTTTGCTAAAGGATTCTTGGCAATCACGTGCTGAGGCTACTACTAGATTAAGGCTGATCTTCGGGGGTGGCACACCATCTCGTCCAGCAACATGTGATTTAGAACAGGCGGGGACCTTCTGCCTGTTCGCACCTATGAATTCCTCACAAGAGCTGGCACTTCCACCCGAAACACACAGATGGCAACACCACCAGGAAAATGGTGCAGCTGTAGCAGCCTTCACCAACATGTACATCAACAAAAGGACTCAGAGGTCCTTGAAAAGGGAATTACCAAATAATGCCCAAAGTGAGCATTATTTTCCAGATTTCCTCTGAGTCACAACAATGCAAGACCAGTAAACCAGATCAAAGTGTAAGAGTGCAGTAAAAAGGTTGAACAGGCATGAGAAACCTCTAATTGTTGACACACACCCAGACTTATTGAGACTTAAGCCCCAGAACACAGGTTCATCAATCCAGGAGTGCTTACCTTATGGTTTCCCCAAGGCCCATGGAGGCTTTGCTCTAATCCCTGACACACATACCCCCAACCCTTTCCTCCAAGATCCCGCCAGGAAAGATGGCTTTGGATTCTGTGGACTGTGCCAATGGCCAGTCAGGGTCAAGATGTCTTTATTTCCCCTTTAAGGACTTGATCATATTTCCTAGTAAAGACTCACTGAAAAAGAAGGTGGCGCTAGTTTTTGTGGACACAGGAAGGATTAGGAGAAGGAGCAAAGATCTTGAGGGGTTAACCAAGATAGGAAAGAAGAAAAGAAGAAAAGCTGTGTGAAAAATCAAGATCTTTAGGTGGAAAGAAGAGGGAACTTTCCAGATTTCCCCCGGCCCTTCACTCAACTGAAAGCAGTTACTTGCTGAATATATGAGGAATTCCATTGCTTAAGAAGCTGGGGACGCAGGGGTTGAGGAGATGGGGGAGAACCTTCAACAAGGCATCCTAAAACAATGTTCAAGTCTCAACTGTGTTACCTAGGAACCCTACCACACCTCTTAGAGCCCGCTTCCTCCCATTTAAAACACACACACACACACACACACACACACACACACACAACCCTGCTTACTTCAGAGAGTTGCTAAATGAGATGAGATAATGCACATGTAAATTATAAACCACTTTTTAAACCAGAGAAGCTGGGGACTCTTATCAGTGGAAATGTGATAGAACATGAATAAGACATTAAGCAGATCATCGAGGTGCTTTGAATACCAAGGTGACGTTCAGACGAAGAATAAATAGCAAACCCAAGGTGCTCAGCACACTGAGTGGATAAAGCAGATTTCGAATCAAGCGAAGGATGGACAAACACAAGAAACCAAAGAATTCCAGGTAAGACTTGGACAGACAGTCTAATTGGTAGAAAATGTAATATTTACATAAATATTCTTTGACTGGTGGACATCTTATGTTTTGGAAGTGACCTTTTGCTATTTATACTTTTCTTTTCAGATTTCAGAGTCAACCTTTTTTTATTCTCCAGATTCTGTTTCTTTAAAAAGCTTGGGCGTCAGTCACAGTGCCTACAGCAGGAAATGGGCAAGGGCATTGTTTACTGACAGCTTTTGGTTACTGGGTCCAAATCTAGGGGAGGTGGTTCATGGACAAGAAAGTGAAGAAGAGTGTACCTTCTTATACGCCAGGGAAGTGGAGGGAAAGGGGCGGGGCTGTTACCTTGGAATCTCAAGTGTGCTAAGACTCCCAAATGGGCAAATCAGTAGACGCGTGGTAAGGATCTTCCAGGTAAAGGTGCTGGAAAGGTTCTTGTCACCTCGCTTGTGAGCCCACAAAGGGCTTCTTCCGCTTTGACATCCTCTACTGACCCATTGTGACCAAAGGCAAATCGTCAAGTCCTGCTTGCTGGATACAAACAGCGCGACGGACTGGGTCGGCTTCCGTTACACACAGTCCTCGAAGTGAAAATGTTAACAAATATGTTTACCCCTTAGGTCATTCGCAAACCACTCTCCTCCGCGGGTAAAATAAAGGCTTCACCCCAAGGCTGCAGGGAATGAAGCGCTCAATGCCAGACCGGGCCTCATGGGTAGGTCACAAGTCCCCCAGAACCAGCATCTGAGGCGTCCTCCTTTATTCCCGGAATAAGCTGGCGAGGAGCCGAAGTTCTTACTACAGGCACGCGAGACCTAAGGGATTCCTGAACGAACATAAGCTCCGGGCACCGCGAGCAGACGCTCGCAGGCGCACACCGTGGGCTGAGAGGTTACATCTGCTGCGCGGTTCCTTGGAAAATCGCCTCCAACCTACAACTCCCAGGGATCTCCGCGCCTTACGGGCCAATTGACAGTATCGCCCACCAATGAGAAAGCTCAATTCTGAACTAGGTGCCCAATCCTAGGGTGAAAAGCAGGCGGTCCCTGAGGCTTCATCGGCGCGGCTTTTTAAGGCTCCTGCGGCCTCTCTGCTCAGCACAGAGATAGACAGCGGGTCAACACTCGTAAAATGGTGACGCTGGTTATACTATGCGCTGACTCTCAGCCTAGCTCTTCTCCTCCTCCTGGGCGGAGTCCTCCAGCCGCTCCAGCCTCGGGACCTTCGCTTGAGCCCGCCCCTCGGGGGAGTGGACTGGCGAAGATGTGGAACTTCCAAAGCTTATTGGCTTCGCTCGATGTCACTCCGGAGGGAGGCGGGGACCTGAACGGCAAGGGCCGCCCCTCGCAGACGGTGATTGGACTCCCCCGAGTAATTCCGGGAGGGGATTGGTGTGAGCCGAGACTAGTACTTTCAGGCTCCTTGGGCCTGGGCATTGGCGGGCGGCGGCAGCGGCGGCGGCAGCCGAGGAGCCGGCGGGGCTCCCCGCGCCCTGACCCACGCGGAGCAAGGGAGAAAGAGGCCCCTCCTACCTCACCGTGCGGGGGGCGGGGGTGGCGCAGGGGCACTTGTCGCGTGTCGGGCGAGCGGCCAGTGGGGCAGGGGGTGGGAGGTGGGGGGTGGAAGGTTTGGGAGGTGCAGGGAGGGGTGTAGGACTTGCCAACAGGAAGAGCTCCGGACCCAGTCCTGGAAGCGCTTCAGGGAAGGAGGCGTTGGGGGGCCGAGGAGGGTGCGGGCGTGCCTGGTATGGGATGCCCTGGCCAGGAGGGGACTTTTTCGAGTCGATCGGTGCGTGGTCCGTTTGAGGAATCCCCCTCTTCCCTCCTGCGCTTTTATCCGCCCACGAGAGAGTTCTCATGGTCTGTGCTCAAGTTCTGCAAACCTCTTGGGGTGGGCGTCATCACCTCCTACTTCATTGTAGAACTCCCCGGGACCTTTTCTGATACGGGGCACAAACGTTGGGAGTATGTCAGAAAACAAGAAGCAACCGCTGCGGGGCCTCGTGAGCAAACGGCCCGCTGCGACGGCACTTGGCAACTCGGGCAAGACTCACTGCCCTTCGTGCTTGGGGCTTTTTAAATCCCCCAAGCTCTTGCCTTGTTTGCACACGGTGTGCACCACGTGCCTGGAGCAGCTGGAGCCCTTCTCAGTAGTGGATATGCGAGGGGGCGACTCCGACACCAGCTCTGAGGGCTCACTATTCCAGGAACCCAAGCCACGCAGCCCTCGACCACAGATCGGCATCCTCTGCCCGGTATGTGATGCCCAGGTGGACCTGCCCGTGGGTGGAGTGAAGGCCTTAACCGTTGACCATCTGGCCATGAATGATGTGATGCTGGAGAGTCTGCGTGGGGAAGGCCAGGGCCTGGTGTGTGACCTGTGCAGCGACAGGGAGGTGGAGAAGAGGTGTCAGACCTGCAAAGCCAATCTGTGCCACTTCTGCTGCCAGGCTCATAGGTAAAGATGGGGATACCCCCAGCTGGTGTGGCTAAGAAAGGAGTACAAAGAGGTGTCGGAGGGGAATCTCTTGGTGATTGCTTGGAAAGAAAAGCTTGCTCAAGGGCAAGATGCCATAGAAGGCGCTCCGGTACTCTAGCACAGGAAGCCAGCGTGTGTAGAACTCGCAGCAACCGCGGTGTGCCTGGTCTTACAAAGCACACTCCGTTTCCATGAGTTGCCAATCACTTGGGTAAAGAGAACTGTCCTGGGGCTGAGGAGATGGAAGGGAAAGGATGTATAATTAATAACATAGCCCTTGCTTTGTCCCATTTGTCCTTCCCCACCTTCAGGGTGAAGCAGCATGGTTTTCATGCCCGTTTGTTGATTGGAGAAGCTTGAGGCTCAGTAATAATCGTTGATTGGGCCACCTCCCAAGCAGGCCATGCTTTAAATGTAGGTCTCTTGACCACACTCTCGGCTCTTCCTCCTGATCTGAGCTGCTTTCCTAGTACAAATGTGGAGGGGTTAGCCCCCCCTCAGCCTTCGCTTGGCGCCCTAGAATTACACTGAAGCTTGGGGAGGGCGATTAGTGGGGTCTGGGTTATCTCTGTTAGGGCATGCGCTGAACAGTTTGCCAGATGTGTCAGCTTCTGTTCCTTTTCTTCCCACCCACCACCCCCTGGGGACCAGGATATTACATAGCCCAGGTTTTCAGGTTATCCTCCACTCATTTCTAAGTTCAGTTTTGCTCCCACCAACAGACCCAGTTCGGAGTCTTGGGCCTTTTCCGTTTTTAACTTGGAATGATGTGATAATCCCAGTGGCCGTCTTGCGGTCAGCTGAACAGCTGCGTCGACTTTTCTGCAGCCACAACAGGCGGACAGGCTTCCAGTTCAGGGAGTGCTAAAGGGGGAATGCTCAGCACTCCCTGGGGTTTCCTAGGGGTTTCCCGTAGTCTCTGGAGGACCGCAGAGAATGGCAATTAAGGAGAGCTTTGCGTCTATTGGCCATTGATCTCCCATTCTAATAATGCTGTGCCTTGCTGAGGGAGAGCCTAGCCTGTTGTTTAGGGTGATGGGGGCCCTGGCTCAAGGAAATGCCTTGCCACGTCGTAGATGAAGCCCAGCCATGGCTCTTGATCCAGGCCAGCTGCATGTGATCCCTGTAGGGACCATCTGACAATTTCCATCCTGGGTTTGTGTTGCATGTCTAAACTTGTTCTCCCAACCCTTTGGAGAGAACCCCAGGATGTGGCCTTAGCGTGACCACCTTTTTGCAAAGTCATGTTGCAAGCCCTGATCCACAACGATGTTCTCCTTTTCCGGGAGGCATGATTCCCTCCCCACCCCCCAAGGCAGACAGAAATCAGAGATCGCGAGGCTAGCAAAAGGGTCCACCAAGGATTTGAACCACCTAGTTTGGTCTCCAGCCCCTTGCTCTTAAAACCTCTCTGCCAGCTAGAGCTGGTTTCCCAGCAACAGTTGGTCCCTGACTGCCTGTCCCCGACTCTGTTTGCCCTTAGGCGGCAGAAGAAAACCATGTACCACCCCATGGTGGACCTCAAAGACCTGAAAGGCTACAGCCGGATCGGGAAGCCCATCTTGTGCCCCACTCACCCCACAGAGGAACTGAGGCTGTTCTGTGAGCTCTGTGACCGGCCCGTGTGCCGGGACTGTGTGGTGGGGGAGCACCGCGAGCACCCCTGCGACTTCACCAGCAACGTCATCCACAAGCACGGGGACTCCATGCGGGAGCTGCTCAAGGGCACCCAGCCCCACGTGGAGGCCCTGGAGGAAGCCCTGGCTCAGATCAAAGGGCTCAACAGGGCCCTCCAGGAGCGCGTGGAGGCCGTGGCGGCCGACGTGAACGCCTTCTCCGCTGGCTACATCAAGGCCATCGAGGAGCACCGGGACAAGCTGCTGATGCAGCTGGAAGACATCCGGGTCCAGAAGGAAAACACCCTGCAGCTGCAGAAAGCCCAGCTGGAGCAGCTGCTGGCCGACATGCGGACTGGCGTGGAGTTCACCGAGCACCTGCTGACCAGCGGCTCGGACCTGGAGATCCTCGTCACCAAAGGGGTGGTGGTAGAGCGGCTCACGAAGCTGAACAAGATCGAGTACAGTGCCCGGCCTGGGGTGAGCGATAAGATAAGCTTTTCTCCCCAGGAGAAAGCCGGCCGGTGCCGGGGCTATGAAGTGTTCGGGGCCATCAGTACCAAGGAGGTCGACCCTGCCAAGTGTGTCCTTCGCGGAGAAGGTAGGGAGGCATTCCCTATGGGCACGAGAGAGACTGGGGGCCTTCACGCAGCTAGGCAAGACCCCTTGACACACACCCTCCCTGGCCACGGACCTCTCCTGGGTCCTTTTCTTTCTCATGC
Source organism: Nesogale talazaci (assembly GCA_004026705.1). Classification (NCBI taxonomy): domain Eukaryota; kingdom Metazoa; phylum Chordata; class Mammalia; order Afrosoricida; family Tenrecidae; genus Nesogale; species Nesogale talazaci. The sequence continues at coordinate 7,666 of PVJH01045624.1, forward strand.
ATCCTGGCCAGGACAAGAAGGGGTGCAGCCAACATCTGGTTCTGGAGTGAGGCAATGATTCATTTCCACTTGAGAAAAAGAGTGTCCCCCACGGTAGTCAGGGATTTATGCCTGGTTTCTACCAGATGACAGAGCCCGGGGGTTGGGGGAAAGGGTAGAGAGGACAGCTTCCTTTGGGCAGGAGCAAGTCCTGCTTGTTCAGGGAGGGCACTGTAGTAGGTCCCCGTGTGCTGGCAGGAGGTTCTGAATAAGCCACTATGGTCTAGGCGTTCAGGTGAAGGGATGCAAGGAGAGGGTGAGTTTGGACTAGTGTTCTCTTCCCCAAGGAGGCGTGCGCTTCAGGTCTCTCATAGCTTGGTGTGCACAGGAGCCTGGGATCCTAGACTCATCCTGACGCAGGCACCAGGATGGCTTCACGGGGCGGAGATCACAGCGCTCCCTTTGAGCGGGACTTGCTCCTGTGTGATGCACACGGACACACTCTTTCAGGAGGGTTCTAGTCCCTTCAGAAGCTCCTCAGTGGACCTCCTCGTGGGTCCTGAGTGCATGGCTCAGGAAACTGGGTTCATCTGAAAGCTGGCCTAGGGGCTGGAGCTGCTGCATTGCTCCCCAGCTGCCACCACCACCAGGACTTTGGCATGAGAGCAAGAAAGGGCCAGGCTGGGCAGCTGTGCCCTCTGCCTAAACCAGCAGGATCTGGAGCCTTGCATAAGTAGTTTAAGGGTTACCCGCTGGAAGTAACCCCTGGAAGTTCCTTTTTCTGAATGATTAGGCCAACCCTGAGGATTTTCAAAGTTTCCTTAGGGCTGTAGTTAAAGTCAGGATCCTAGGGGGTCCAAGAACCCCTACTGGTTGAAGGATAACCAGGCTGTCCAGTAGGGACTCCCAAGGGGTACCCCCGGAGAGGGAAGTGGAAGAGAAGAGAAAGGGACTTGGGATGGCTGTAAGGAGCAGGGCTCACACCCCCTCTGTCGGGAGGGAGCAAGAAAGACGGTGTGTGCTTTGGAGGCGGCCGCACCGCAGCGCGTTCGAGGTGGACACTGGCTGTTGAGTGTTTGTATTTTGCAGATCTCCACAGGGCCCGGGAGAAACAGAAAGCCTCTTTCACCCTGTTCTGTAAGGATACAGCCGGAGAGAGCATGGACAGGGGAGGAGACAACATTCAAGTTGCTGTGGTCCCCAAAGACAAGAAAGATTGGTTTGTATTGTACAAGGGCAGGCCCCGGTTAATGAGCAGTGAGGAAACGGAGCCCCTGAGGGTCTTGCAGTTGGGGAGCTGTAGCTGCAGTAGGGACAATTCCCCTCCCAGTGGGGCTGTTAAACAGATGTAGGACAGAGGTGGGTTTTATACCTGGATTCAGGTCCCTCTCAGAAGCATGTGTCCCATGGATCAGCATGCCTCCAAGCTGTGCAGAGACTGAAAAGCTTATGGTACCCTTCTCAAATGGAGCCCCACTGCTACCACATGGTGCTGGAAACTTGTTTGATATTTCTCAAGCATTGGCATAGGAAGGTGGCAATAGGAGGGCCCTTGAAGAGACTACCATCCATTTTCAGGGGATGCACCTGCATATCAGATCGTTAGGCCGTATGTTACCTACCTACTCAGGTAAAGGCAACTTCTGATGGAACCGGGAGTGGCATTGGGCTTGAAAGGCCTTTAACATGCCGATCGAATGGAATGGTGTCGACTTCATACCCTAAAATAATAGGTAACGGAAGCAGGCTTGTGAGAGTGAATGCTTTTTAAATTCTTATCTCCATCCAGTCCCGTCAAGACGATTGTCCAAGATAACAAGGATGGAACATACTCCGTCTCCTACACCCCCAAGGAGCCAGGGATCTATTCCGTGTGGGTCTGTGTCAAAGAGCAGCACGTCCAGGTAAGCTCTGGGCCCAGCCTCCTCCGGGCCCCGTGCCTGCTCTCCCTCTCATGCCCGACTCCTCCCGCCCTGGGATTTGTGATCTTCACAGGACCTGTGGGCATTTCCCACAGGACCAGCTGCCAGGAGGGCCTCACTGAGACTCCCCCTGTCCTCTTCTTATTTCTCCTCACTGTAGAAGTGGCCTGCATTTTGCCACCCTCATTCTGACCTGAGAATACCTGTGACCATGGGGACTCTCACTCTTGGTTATTCCTTCAGACAGGCATGATTGTATTTTTCACTCTTCCAGTTAGTTGACCAGCACCCTTCATTTAGGGAGGATGCTTTGATCACAGGAGGGAGGCTCTCTACCAGCGGACAAACACATGCCATCCAGAAATGTTCTCAGCTGTGTTCACATTGGGAACTAATGTGGAACACAGCTGGGAGGCTTCTGCCTCACCCACTCCGCCGACCTGTCACCTGGCCAGTGGCCTCCCCCCACTCCCCGCCCCCATTCTGTTTTAAATATATGCCTGCATGCCACCATGGTTCCTACGCCACCTCTACCAACCAAGTAGAACACCTACTGGCTTAGAGATGATGGGATTTTTAAAACCAGGTCATACGTGTGCAGCTGTGGTTCCAGGAGTCAGAGGGTCCCCTCAGCCGGCAACCCGCACCGACCGGGAGAGTGAAATTCCCTCACGCAGTATCCGGAGACGTTAGGCTGGTGAGCTGTGTGCCCCCGAGGTTCAGAGCCAGTAACCACTTCTTGCTTCCCTAGAAGGATGCCAGGAATTGGTTGGGTAATTTGCACACCTCCTTTCATTTGTACTGTAATCACTCTGCCACTTGAGGCAGTTTGTCAATTAGCCTGAGGAAACCAATCTTGCCACACGTCACAGATTGAAATTTGAACCTCCTTCTTTGAACTCCAAGTTGGGTTTTAATTGAATTATAGCCTCTTTGAAGGAAGGGGAATGTAACGGAAGCATTTTAAGCTGCCAGCCTCCCTACTCTGTGCTTTCTCCCCTAATATGGTCCTCACGCTGGCCCAAGGCAGTGTTCACGAAGTACTAAGTACTTCCTGTGTGCTGGAGCATCGGCACAGATGGATGAAAAAAACCTGGGAAAGAGAGTAGGTGACCTGTGAGTAATTTGGGAATTACTGTCCACATACACTTACTTCCCTCCCTCCCATCTGTCTGCACAGCCCAACATCAGTGGGTGGAAGCGGAAGAAAAAGGGGGGCGGGGGGCATTAGAGAAATTAGAGCTGCCCTAGCCTAGTGGTCATGGCATTTGACTGGTGAATTCCGAGAGTCCACAGAAATGGAGACTAAAGAAATACTGTTTGTGTTAGTCCGGGTAGACTAGAGAAACAAATTCATAAACACGCATATGGATATAAGGGAAAGGTTTATATACAAGAGGAATGGAACATTGAGAAAGCATCCCAACGCAGGCCAGTCCAAGGTCATAAGTCTGATATCAGCTCATATGTCCGATACCAGTCTATAAAGTTTCCTTCCGACTCACGAAGCACATGCAGTGACACCAGGACAGTCACAGGCCAGTGGGGGCAGTAGAAGCATCCCGGCGCTGGCAGGGGTCTTCCCGTGGCTCCTCACTTCCAGGGCTCAGGGTCTATCAGCAGTATCCATTTGCAGTAGAAGCATCTTAGTGTTGGCAGGGGTCTCTCTGTGGCTTCTCTGGCCCCAGAGATCTGGTTCCATCAGGGCAAGCCTGTGTGGCTTCTCTGGCTCCTCCAGGTTTCAGGACTCCGAATCTATCAGCATGCCACCATCTTGTCTCTCTTCTCCAAAATACCACAAGACTTCCAAGAGACTTCTCAGGAGAAAGCCATGTCCACACAGAGGCCTCATTGGCTCTCTCCAGAGTGACGGGCCAGACTCCACCTCTAGACTCCCAATCATGAAATTGACATCAAGTACATGACCGCCCCACTGTCAGTCACATAAAACCCTAAGTTGAGTTCACAAGAGTCATCAACTCACCAGCCACTTTCTTCAGGGTTACAGCCTTGGAAACTCCATGGGACAGTGCCCCCTCTGTTCTGTATGATTGCTGAGTCAGCACTGACTGGACAGAACACAACAGGGCATCAGCTGACCAACAGCTTTCCGCCCCAGGGCCAGGCGAGGCTGAGACAGGATCCATCGGAAGGCTCTTCTGTAGCTTGTGATCATGGGCAGCCGCTCTCCCCAATTTGCTAGAACAGGCCCGGCTCCGACAAGTGTGGCTCAGACAGGTGGAGCTGCTCTTGGTGGCTCTCGCAGTGTCCAGAGGGGGCAGCTATATGGGCAGCCCGGCACCCACATGGAATAAGTATTCAGCATCTGGAGAACAGGGTGCTTGGAGGGCAGCAGCAGAGACGCCCTGTTTCCCGGCAGCTGTATCTGCTCTCACCCAGCTGGGCATGGACTTGCTTCCACCCCCCCACCCCCCACCCCCCTACTGCCCCTGTCTCTCTTAAGAGCAGACGCCGGGATGGAGCCTTTGTGTAGCATGTCGCCGTGCTTGGCACCTCCCCGTCCACTCATAATGCCACGCTCTTTGCTCTCGTGAACCCTGCAGGGCTCGCCATTCACCGTGACCGTCAGGAAGAAGAACCGCTCACACCCCGGAGTGTTTCACTGCTGCGCATTCTGCTCCAGCGGAGGCCAGAAGACCGCCCGCTGTGCCTGTGGAGGCACAATGCCAGGTACGGGCAAGCCCTACCCTCTGGGCC